>JAQFZO010001991.1:0-13574 GCA_034695885.1 Geophilus flavus
TCCCATGATTTTTCTTAAACATGTAGAAATTTTTTGATTTAAATCAAAATTTGCCATTTTGCCTTTGATTTAAATCACGATTTAAATCACTGATTTAATCAATTTGATTTAAATCAATCCACCCTGGCAGAGACCGACATTTGGGAATTTTGTTGACAAGGTTTTACGATTTTTTGAGGATTTGGCATTGGCACCAAGTTGGCAGAATATGAATTATTTCATTGGTCACTATTTTGTAAATTGTAATTTTGTGTAAAGTAGGAAGATTGGTTATATGCACTCCGTATTACGACATGTCGCAATTGTGATATTTGAGGCTAAAAATAATGCGCGTTGAAACTCTAGATTTTGGTTTTGCAACAATAAATGTCTACGTTTCAACACATTTGGATTATTTCTATAGGTACATTCAAAAACTCCAGTTTTAACAAAGATTTCAGACTTAGTTTAAATAAAACCACGCGACTTCCGGTAAATTTTCAGTTTTACACTCCAAATCTAAAACCCAGAAATTTTTCCGTTTTACCATCGTAATCCCGGATTTTGTTACTGCGCATCGGTACGCGCAATTGCAAATGGAGGCATTGATCTCACCGATCTTCATTTTATGGAATTGAATTTAGATTCAATTACAAAATCTTTTTTTCAAATCTTAGTTAAAACTGTTCAAAAACTGAAGGAAAACTCTTACATTCAAAAAAGATTTTCAAAACTGAGCTAAACCCAATCTGAAGTAAATTTTGAGTTTTAGTTTTTGAATGCACCTTATGTGTGTTTTTCCATAAGTTTCTTCATGATCTACAGTAAAGACTATAGCTTGTTCTAAGTTGTGGTTTTATTCCCTTTTCCCACATCTGTTCATCTACATATTTTACTCTCTGCATGCTGTCAATTGAAATCATGAGTAGTTTCACGTTTTGCCACTAGGTAAACCATCCGACATCTTCAACTAACTAACTACGTTCCAGTCATTTATTCCCTGCTTGAGTCCTGAGAACAACACTATACTATCATTCGCTTACATCAGGTGTTTCACCTAGTGGCAAAACATAAAACTACTCACAATTACAATCACCAGCATGCAGTTTTTTTTTTAAATTTGTAATAAATGTAGTATTTATGTAATTGCTGAATACATAAATTCCACTTTAACAATCAAAGTTTCATTCGCTGAAGGTAAAACTAATTTTTAAATCAAAACTCGTGTTCCGGGTTGCTTAGAAGGAAAAAGGCAATTTTAATGCAATTTAAATTAAGATGATAAAAGACAGTTTTTTTTGATAGGGAAACATGAAGGGAGGAGCAGTCAACACAAAAATAGGTTTTTGTACATTTTACAAAATGTCTAATTTTAAATTTATGTTGCGCTATCGATTTTTAAATTCAGGAAATGGCTTCCCTCTGCTTTAAACAGTTTGAGCTAGACCCAAAATGGTGCAAGAGAGAGAATAAAAGCTAAAGGAACAGGAGAAGAAAAAAAGATGCAGAGATATTTTATTAACGAAAGATAAATTTCTCTACCTATGGATTTCTCAAGTAAAGAGAAAATGTTTTTGTCATTGTTGGGGAAATGATTTCAACAATAGTGTGGTGTTTTGTTATTGTTTTGAACAAATGTGATATTTTTTTGGGGAAAAATTGGTTCTGGAAGGTGAAAATGAATGTGAATTGGTGTTTTTGATGACGTCATTGTCAGAAAATGGTTCTGGAATATTGTTTTGGTGCGTGCTGGGTCGAAAATAGATTTGACAATGCACAAGATGCGTGACATGGGATAACAATTGTTTCATTTCTTTGGGATTGGGGTAAGTGGTAAGTATGAATGGAAAATGCTACTTTTTGGATGTTTTTAAAAAATGCATGCTCGTTTGGTTGGTTATTATCATTGGGACGAATTATGGTAAGTTTTGGATGAATTTTTGCAATTTCCTGTTGCATTATGACTAATTTTATCGATTTTTAGTAATTTCCGGTTTAATTTTGACGCATTATTGCAATTTTTGGATTAATTTTTGTGAATTTATGCAATTTTTAGTTGTGTTTTGGTTATTTCTAGATCAAATTTAGTAAATTATTAGCAATTTTTTGTGAATTTTGGCGAATTGTAGCAATTTCTTAAGGAAATTTTTGTATGTTTGCGACAGCCAGTTAAATTTTTTCAAATTTCTTCAATTTCCAGTTGCATTTTGATTAAGTTTATCGATTTTTAGCAATTTCCTGTTCAATTTTGGCGGATTATACGATTTTTGGATGAATTTTTTGTATTTTTGTGACATCCAGTTCATTTTGGTTAATTTTATCAAATTTTAGCCATTTTCTGTTTAATTTTGGTAAATTCTACCATTCCTATTTACACTTTTGCAAATCTCTATGATTTCAGTTTGCATTTCGTTCAATTACGTCCATAAAACCCCCAAAAAAACAGTCTAATCTCGCTCAACAAACTGAGTTTTCTATCCCCATGTGTTTTATTATTTTTTTTTTAATAACGAAAGTCGATTGTACAGTACATACAGTATGTCATGACTAAAGCCCTTTGTTCTCTAAATATCGACTAAAATAATTTTACAACAGTCCGCCTCCTCCGCCTTACTTAAAGCAAGGTTCGGCTTCACCCAAATAATCATTTAGTTGAAACTGAAATCTCTGGTAACAAATTGCGATGAAAATATCAAATTTTCCTCCATATCGATCATGTTGGCTTTTAATCGTCTAGCAATTACATATTATTGAAGAGAATTTAAACAAAAATAAAAAAAACGTGACTGTTATTACAGCAGCCTCGTCGTACGATAAGAGGGAATTACTGTCACGTGACTACGGTGGTACATGATGTCATTTTCTCGATTTTATCCTATCGATCAAATGCAGTGCGATGGTGACGTAATGGGTCCAGGACATTCGAATGAAAGAGAAGGGAGGGGGAAGGAATGAAAATTAAGTTGCTAAAATACCTTGGATTATTTTATAAAATATAAAAAAACGCAGGTTGTTATTTGTTAAATGTGAGCGAATGCATTAAAGGTCAGTGGACGTGCTTTTTACGATAAAATCTGTATATAATAATGTTCAGTCAGAAAATTATTTAAAAAATTGAAAATAATAATTATAACGTCAAAACTGCATAATTTGGGTCAAGATTATTTGTGATTAAAATGCTCACTATTAATAGATGGCACCACATATCTAGAAAATACTCCCTTCGTTCCGAAATATGTGTCCAATTTTTGTTATTTGTTGGGATTATCGCCAGATTTGATTTTTTACGTAGTTTATTATATTAGCTTAATTCGAAGCCCAAGCGAAGGGCTGTTTAAAACAGTTTTCAGAGTGAAATTTGGGCTAGTAGTTTTTGAAATACAAATACATGTTTATCATTGGTTCTGTCTTGGCTTGTTATTATACAATGGAACCCGCGTACAACGTCATTTTAGGGACTAGGAAAAAAAGTGACTGTTATGCATGCGGGTTGACGTTATAACCGGGTGATTTTAGCATTATTTCAGATAAGCTGAGGAATATAAAAAGTGATGTTATAAGCAGGTAGACGTACATTCTAACCGTGCCGTTGTAAGTGGGTTCCACTGTACTTAAAACTGCACAGAACATGGCTAAATCTACAACCAACAAAAATGCTTCACTGTACTATCACGTATTGCTGCAACATCATATTGGGAAAATTCAGCATTTTTTGCTATTTAAAAAAAATTGAACAAATTTTAATGATTGGGGTGAATGAGCAGGAATACACTGAGGAGTTAATTTCTAGGTCATCGTGGAGTTCAATACCATTGTTTACTTGTGTATTTTGGTGGTTTCTAAGACCACCCAAAACCACCCAAAAATTCCTAAACACAGCCCTCCGGTATATAGTAGTTTTGGGTCCCTAGCGGTAGCTAAGGTCATTCAGGACCAGACAAAAACACACATCAAAACTAACAAAAATTTCAATTTCAACCAAAATCTAGTACACCAGGACCGAAATTTGGTATATTTCAGGATTTTGTGAAATACCGAAAACCAATTTTTAATTATATAACACTCGGAAATAAATATTATTTAAATAGGATTGTCCAATCTATATTTATTTATTTCCTTCGTTAATATAATTATAACTATCTGCGTCATAAATTAGCAGAATTATAAATTCCATATCACGCTGGTTTTCGGTTCTGGGGCTGTTTGGGTGGTTTTCATTCGTTTTATGTGATTTTTTAGTAAAGAAAACCTTCCACAACCACTCCCAATTGATAAAACCCCCAATTATTAAATATCTGATATTTTAGACAGCTAAAGAACCCAGATTTTACCCATATTTGAAAATAACTATCAAAACTACGACATTTAAAAAACCCTTAATCAATTCTTACACTACAAAACAATCTCCATACATAAATAATCACCAACCTCCCCTTTCCTTAAAATAAAATTGCAAACAAAACAAAACAAAAACCCCTTGACAAAACCAATCGAGGTCATGACGTCATTAAAAAAAAATATATATAAAAAAAAACCTTTCATTTCTCAAAACACCTAAAAGAAACCTTTTATTTATAGTGAAATAAATAAAATAAAAAAATTCCTAACGTGTGATTTTTACTCGAATCGATCAATTAATAGATGGAAATTGGAGAAGGGGGTTTGTTTGGCACGTGCCGTCATCAGCACGGATTATTGATCCAGTAAAAGTGAGCTGAATTACAAGAGAAGGCAAAATGCCCAAATTTTCTTTTCATTCGAGGTTATGTTTTTCTCTCATGTTTGTTTTCTATTAGACAGAATGAGAAATTTTTTTTTTATATATCATTATTTTTTTTTTTACTGGTGGGAATAGGATGTGTTGCACCGGGTGGTTATGGGATTGATGATTTAATTAGCAAGTAAAATTTAGTTTGTAGTTTAAACAAGGTAATTAGCATGAGCGAATCGATGTGACATTAGATGGGTCTGTCTGGCTGTGTGTATTCGAATTATTAAGTAGTTAAAGCGATGTAATTGAGGGAAAATGTGAATGATTTGGGTATTTTTATGGTTGAAAGTCACACGCTAACTTGTCAACTCGACTGCTGTCATCTGGGACTGGTTAATCCGGCGTTGCATCGATTTGATGTCAAAAATTTTGGTTCTTTGGGCTTTTAAATGCGAAGTGGTGTCGTCGAAGGTTTGCGAAGTGACTGGAAAGACGTTGAAGGTTATTTGAATTTTTGGTTTGTTTTTTCCATTTTGGTTGTGCCTGTGGTGTTTTCTTTCCATTTTGCATTGACTTGTATCGCTGTGAGACGGTTTAATGATAAGAACTGCATAGAGGAGCCGTCCGCTTATTAGAGCCTGTTTCAAATTTCCCGGTTTTCCTCCATTGATTTACTTGTCTGGTTTAAATTCGCTTTTAAGAGCGACTTTATGGCCATTTTTGTGATTTTTTGGCTTCGGTATGAGAGCTTTCCGGCAAATTACGCCATCTATACGTAGTTTATTCATTACTCTCGAGATCCGAAAGTGAAACAATGGCTTCTAAACGACGTACTTTATCAATTAGCGATTTTCAGAAGATCTCAAAACTACAAAACCTAAAGAAATAGCTAAGAAATATGGGATCGGTTACTCTACCGGTTTTGTGCAAAAATAAAATACGGGTTATTTTGTTCAAAATTGACTTAAAATTATTTTTATTCTTAAAATAAGCTATTTTTAAGCAAAAATAGCTACAGTTAGTTACAGTTTTTAAATACATGAACTTATAATTTCAGTTGAGATTTTTGTTTTTGTGTTTGATGTTTTGTCTTAGCTTTTCTTTTCTTTTCTTGTCGTGTCGTATTGTCTTGTCACGCACGACTAAGTTGTCTGTTTAGACCTGAGACAGTCTGTCTGGCTGACATTTATTTGTGTAAATGTCTACTGTATATAGTAATACTGTAGCTGGAAAAATTTTCGGTTGAAATGTTTTGGTCTTGGTCATTTAAGTGGCAGAATCCATCCATACTTTGCCCTGAAGTTCTTGGTGGAAAGATGTGTGTGTGTGTGTGTGGTATATTCACATCACAAATTTCAGCCACGAAATGGTCGAATTAATTTTCCATGACTGACTTCCACAACCATGACTGCCATGTTGTGATTCCAGTCTTTTGAAGTTTATGAGCTCACTTTAGTGGCTGGAAAAAAATATCACCTTCTGGTTTCAACCAAACTGAACTCCAGTTTGTTAGATATCTGCAAAAAAAAAATCAGAAAATCAATCACTGCAAATCCAAACTCTAAATACAACAGTACACAGTAAAAAATAAAATCTTTGCCTGTGCCTGGAAGTTTTTTGAATGCAGCTAATATAAGCATTAGAAAATAAAAGCCGGAAAATCAGTTACAGAATATAACTTTATAAGGAAACCTCGCTGCGCAAACTCTTCTCTATACAGAGTTTGCGCAAAATTGAGAATTATAGTTATATTTATAAAATTATAATTATAAGTTAAAACTCTCTGGTCTTAAAACTTCAATTACTGCACAAAAGTAGTTTGTTTTAACACTTATTAATTGATTTTAGTACTTACATAACTAATTAAATTACTCCAAAGTGTACAGAATTAATGCTACAGTTGAAAAGATTTACATAGTTGCACTTTAGAGTGGGACAGCATGGTGTCACCATTTGCAAAGGGGCTGGAGTCTATTATAACTCATATGTTTTACATTTGATCAACACAATTTTTATAATTAGTGTTATGAATATCAGAATTACAAAATTATAATAGACTCCACCCCCTTTGCAAATTCAGGTAAACCTAAATTTAGCTGTCGTTGGTGCAACAGACAAAAACCCGTTAACAATGTATCGTTTATTTTTGTTTAAACCCAATTTATGGTTAAAACAATAAAGTTACAGTAAAATTTACAATTAAAAAAAAACTTGCTGAGTGTAAGAAGCCTCGCATAAACCGGAAATGAGCCCAATAACCCATTCTAGTTACATCTTAACTACTTCCTCTCAAAACAATCCCCATCAGAGTATCCCCTAACGACCAAACGCAGCATTTAAACACGAAAGCAGCGTATATATACATGAAACATTAAAAACTTTGTGGTCACACGTAAATTAAAACGTAATAATAAAATAAAGACATTTAGTATAAACGTGATTTTTATTCTCATGCAGAGATTGTGTTGTGGCACGAAGTTTGATTTGTACATGCGCAATGCAGCAAGTGCCTCGTCGCTGCCAATTTTCATCCCGTCAGGATTTCCTAGTGCTTGCTCAACCACTCTACTCAAATTTTGATTTTTTTTACTCTAACTCCAAAATGGCAGCGAAGAGATTTCGGTCCGTAGGTAATTTAGTATTCATGCACACACTTAGAGTGGTTCAAAGTGTTGATCTGTTTGTGAAATGAATAAATAATCAAACTTTACAGTTTATGGTCACTACATCCTGCATTTAAGTGGAAATTTTAATAATTGATAGAATTTTTTTTTTTTCTTTTTTTTTGAGTTTTAAAATTTAAATTTTAAAAAGATTTTTTCTTTTTTTTGTTATGGAGATTTAGTGTTTTGAATAAGGAATTGAGGGGGAAATATAAATTGGAAATTGTTTTGAGGGTTTATTTATTGGTTGAATGAGTATTTGATTTTTCGAAAGCGTTGGTCGAATGCTTCAGTTTACCAGACTTGGCTCTTGTTGGACATTGGGGATGAAATTGATCGATACTGGAGCTGCTGGAGTTTGCAACACACACACACACACACTCTCTCTCTCTCACTCTCTCTCACTCACACAAGAGGAATTCAGGAAAATGTCAGCTTTTAAACTATGAACAAGAATTGCAGCAATTTTTAGCAAATTGCTTCTAGTTTTTGAAAAGATTGCATTACACCAATCAAGTTTGTGAACACTGCAGTGGAATTGTGCATGGTAATGGAAAGTGAAAGTAGTTTAGTTTTTACTAGGTATTAGAAGTATTTTTTTAAAGTGTTCTTGTTGTGTTAATGATGTTTTCTTAAGGATTTTATCCACTGGTTTCTTGATCGATAATCATAAAATTGCTACGGCTAATACGGTCTCGACTCTGTTTTGAAAAATTTTCTGTAGGTCGTCTATAAGATTCTGAAAATTTGTGAATGATTTTCATTAAGATTTTGTTATGAATTTGGCGATTTTTTGAAGATTTAAAGAATTTTTGAAGATTTTGAACGATTTTGCAAGGATTTGATGAATTTTTGAACGTTTTTCTGAAGATTTTGAACGATTTTGCAAGGATTTGATGAATTTTTGAACGTTTTTGTGAAGATTTTTGAACGATTTTTTGAAAAGTCTGTAAAGAAGTCTGAAACCACTAACCAAGGCCGTGTTTCACCTTATTAAAGGGACTGAAACCATGCCCTCTTGTAACAGATGTCTAGACTAGGGATCGGCTAACATTTTCCATAAAGGGCGAGATTATTGTAAATATTTTAGGGTTTGTGGGTCAATAGATAGAATTAAAGGGCTCTCGAGTCTCAAACACTAAAATTGGGCAGAATAATGCTAGTTGCATTCAATATTAAAACAGTTTACTTTCAACATAACAGTGGGACCAACTTACGTCATTTTTGGGACTGGGAAAAATGACGTTATAACCGGGTAATTTTATGATTTTAATGAGAATAACTGACATCTAAAATTCAAAACTCAACTGAAACTTAATTTTGTTTTAATATTTGAAATTTGTAATAGCTAAAAAATTGAATGGGATAGGGTGAAAAATTAAAATCATGTGGAAACAGGCCAATAACGGTTATAACTGAAAATCAGGAGTGTCACCGGACACCTGGTGACCGCCATTCAAATCACAGAATGCTGTAGTTTGCCTACCCTTGGTCTAGACCGAGCGGAAAACCCACTCTTTTGTTTGTACTGAAGGGAGAGGTCGTTACCTAGCAGTCAGTCTGTGTCCATAATCCTGCTTAGTGCTTATGCTAATTTTTTGCAGAAAACAGTACTGACTTTATTGCTTGCTAAAAACAGCTGTAACAATTGTTACAATAGTCAATTGTTCAAAAGGGTGTAATAATTCAAAACAGTTAATTTATTGTCACTGGAGTTTTTTTAAGGATTATTCTGTAAAACAACAATATTCAACAATTCACAAAAACAAGATAGGGTAATGTTCAAAAAATCCTGTCATGTAAACATAGTGACAGTCTACCGATTACGATGTCATCCAAGTTTTATTAAGTTAAACCTCGTATACGCCTGAGTGAAATGAAATTTTTCAGCCGAAAAAGTCTTAACCTTCCTACGACCAAGCTGGGTCTTATTTAAAATGAGCCTAATCTATGTGTATATTCTTTAAACTCTTCATATAATTCGAATATAAAATTTAAAAAAAAAATTTTGGGTTAAAATTGACCCAGGTTGGCTGGTGCTGTTTCTTAAGAAGACATGTAATCTTAACAATGCGCAGCTTCGGGTCACTTTTGACCCAGGTTGGCCCAGCGTGGCTAACATTGCACTTTGGCAGTTCGAAAACGTCTAAAATTGGACCTTATTTAGAGGTCTTTGAAATTTTGTAACTTTTAGTAACTAGGACTGTATTAATTTTTAGACGTTATTATACTGTAAGACCCAGATTTTGAGTTATTGTTAAAATCGATGATTATTGTAGAAAATAAGGATATTGTTAATAGATTTAAGAGAATTGTATTGATTGAATTGTTATGGAGAAAGGAGAAGGAGCAACATGTTTGAGTCTCAATACAATTTTGTTTATTTTATGAAATTGGAGTCGATTATTTGGATTGAGTATATCTGACGGAGAAGATATGCTAATAATACCTTTTTTTAATTTCACTTAACTCTTTTAAAAGTGTAACGCTTAAAATCAAAAACAGGAAAATTCGTGCGAAATCAGTGCTGCATCACCTTTTCGGAATTACTGCGCCGTTGTCGAAAGGTGGTTCAATAGGAAAACTGATGATATACTGTAGCCTTTTGGTTTTTATAGTTTTATGTGTGTTGTCCTTTATTACCCACTAACCAACATTTCAACATTTATGGCTTTGAAAATCCATCAACCTCGTAATTACGATAACTCCTATAACCGTTTCGTTGAGCACCGGAACCGAGTGTTACATGTGATATCTACTAAAGAGCAAATTAGTTGGGTTTTTTTTTTATATTTTATTTATTCTGTGTAGGTGTTTGGAATCCATAATGTAATGTCGAATTTAATTTGTGTTTTGCAGGAATTTGGATGGGACAACGATAAGGATTCCACAGTGAACGGAGACGTATTGGACGGTAGTCCAAGTTCGACGGATGCGCCAATGGGTCTATCATCATTGGATGTGAATAATTCCATATTGCAAATGCTCTCAACTCAAGGTGAGAAAAATACAAAAAAAAATAGAAATTTTATAAGTCATCCTTATGTACGTATAGACGTAAAACTGATCACTTGACATTACGCTAGATTTGGGAACAATGGTCCTTGTCCAAACTTCTCGACCAATCACAGGACATTTTGAACTATCTTGAAATAAGTGAACGGACTATAGACTTGGATACTCTAGCCTATTGTAGATACTGTGAACGAGGTGTTTACAAAGAAGTAGCAAAGGGTTTTGGTAAATGGTATCTGATGTCGAACACAATAGAAATACAAGCTGCGGTCAATCTTTGTTCGATTTCCAAAAGTCAAGCAACTTACTGATCTATCTTGATTTCAAAATGGTAGCAATGGTTTATAACAATGGTATTCAGAAAAACCGATGGGGCAAAAAAGTGGTTCTGCACATCTTTTTCTAATTATTAACGACGACAGCAAAATCAAAGAGATTGAAAGCGTCTAGGGCCCAGCGTAAATGGGCGCTTAAGCTCAAGCATAAGCGACTAAGCGTGAATCAAAACCGTTAGATCGGTACTAGGGACCTCTATTTTTTTATTTTTTTTTTTTGACAGTGCGCATGTGTTCATGCTTAAAAATCAAAAAATTAGGATCCGGAAATTACGCCTCAAAAAATAAGCACATAAGCCCAAGTGCCCATTTTCACCGAGCTTAATGTAATATTCCTGGATGGTGTCGTCATCTATTGCCGTAACAGAAAAACACACAAGACTGCATTCCTTCAGCCATCTTGTGGGACAAAAACTCAAAATTTGAAAATTTTGTATTTTTGTTTGCTTTTCTCCTCCTAAGGTTCAAAAACCTCAAATCCACTTGAAATGCAAGTAAGATGACCTCTTCTTTTCATTGGAGTGCTTTCTTTTGTTGGCAATGCCACCAACCAATCGCATTTCTGAAGGATAAAGAGGTGGCCATGTCAGATTTTTCAAATCCGCTGTTGGTTCGATCCTATTGGATTACAGAAGAGGTCAACTTACTTGTTAGAACCAGTTTGTCCTTGGAGGGCTATTGGCTGGTCGCAATTGGCACTGAGGTCACAATGCTATACTGCATTTATCCTTCTTGTATATCAAGATCATTGATATTCTGTTGAGGGCAGGGAAGGAGGAATCTTTGACAAACCCAAAAGTTGTCAACAAAATTTTGAGATTCAATAGCGAAAGCATGGGGGCATTGAATAACGATAGCGAGGACACTTTGGACAAAAATATAAGGAATGATCAACGCTAAAACTGCTAAAACTTCTAATGTTACCACGTTTGACAGTTGGTTAGCGAGGTCTGGTGTTGATTATTTGCCCTAAAATTTCAGTTCAGAGAGTTTCAAGTGTTTGTCTACTAGATGTTAAAATGACATCATCAGAAATACTTAATCCTGAATCTTAAGCACTCGATCTGACTTGCATTTATTTGTACACCAGACGTAATAATTGTCAGAATTGTAGATTATAGCATGAATAATCGACACTAGATGGCAGAACTAAGTGTCAAACATGGTCCCAAGGTATGAGAGAGTTGATCATTCTCTCCTTATCCATTCTTGGCGACATTACGAAACATGGTGTCGAGTTCTAGAACTTCTGATAGCATCCCATAATGCCAACGGTTGAATTAATACTGACATTACACATTCACATGTATAACGCCATTAGTTTCTTAATTTCACAACAGACGTCTAATGTCATCTGCACATGTGCAGAAGAATGTAAACAAAAATGTCAACTCGTTTTTTGCTGTGAGATGCTTTGTTATTTGTTATTGCCATGACAATCGACTTGGTTGCCATCTAGTGACACTGTAAAACTTTTTCCCACCAGAATGCAGCACAATCTGTCTGATGTTCAATTAGGGAGTCAACAAAGTTGCATATTGTTTTAAAAAGGTTTATTATTCACCCAACAATGGACAAACTGAGTAAAAACAATTTTTTCACTGTGACAAGTTTGAGTTTATTCAGATTTACTCCATTTTTTTTATTTAAAATTTATTTACAGCTATATATTCACATTAGAGGTCGCGCATTGCTGTCAAGGATCATTCGCCCCTTGATTTACGTCATGTTTGTGACCTGGGCATTTTTTTGCAGCGCGTCGAGAGTCACAGACCACCGACATCACTGGTGGGATGTTGTCGCCGGCGGCATCATTGGAGTCATTTTTTCAATTGCAACAGTAATTATCAAAATCTGTCTTTATTCAACTGTGGATTTTTTTAATTTTCAACCACACATGACTACAGACAGATTTTCAAAATAAATATAAGGGATAAGCAAAAATGTATGGGACTCGAGATGGCCGAAAGATTCGATAAGACGGTATTGGAGGGTATGAGGGTAATGCTCTCTGAGTTGGATTTGTCTCACAATTTGTGGGCAGAATTAGCATTGACTTTGGTTTATCTAAAGAATAGATATTTAAAATTTTCGATGAGCCTTCTCGTACTGAAATTTATTTTTAAAAGTGAGCCTCCTCGTACTGAGTGAAATTTTAGGTGAACCATCTCGTACTGAGAAATTTTTTTATTTTAAATGAGCCTTCTCAGACTGTAGTGACAGCATACGTTTTTATCCCCTTCCATGTCATCTTAAAATTGTTTTGTATCTATTTGGATGAAACTTTGTGCAATTGGGCCACCTGTTTAATTGGGCCTAAGTGTCCCAATTAACCAGAATCCATTGTATTTTATTTTTGCCTATCCAGTATAAATTATTTTTGTGCTTAAAAAATGTGGAAACTGAAATTTATCTGTCTTTAGGTTGGTTTATTATGCAACTGGTTTCTTCCAATCAAAACCGATGATCCACATCTACAAGAACGGCGGATTTCGACCGAAAGACTCAAAGAATTAATTCAAGAGATTAAATCAACAGACGTTGTTGGACCTGGAAATGAAACATTGGAATCGAATCATCTGTGACTTAATTCTGGTTTTTAAATAAAAAAGCCATTTCTCTCTATGATCAATATGCATAATATCAATAATAATAATAATAATTTTTTAAAAAAATGCCATAAATGGCCTTTTGGGTGGTTAACCTCATTATAACAAAAAGAAACCTTGTTACAATGAACTTACATAAAAAAATTAATTTTTGAGATTATAATGAAAAACCTCGTTATAACGAATACTTTTTTTGTAATTTTTTAGATTTTGATATAATGAGGTTCAACTGATTATAAATTATAATTTGGTTTTGCTGAGA
>JAQFZO010001992.1:0-13567 GCA_034695885.1 Geophilus flavus
ATCATCCAGCTGCAGGTATACCAGGCCAACTGCCTAGGCAAGTAAAAAGACCAAAAGCCAAAGCAATTAATTATTTTTAATTATAAGTTTTGTTTGATTCATTATCATTATTTGGATTGATTGGTTTTCTATTTTTTCAGGGGGTCTGTACCACCCGGTTCTCGGTTTGATCCTTTTGGACCACCAGATCCTGATGCATTACCTGGTTCACAGCCTCCGTCAGGGTAATATATCGAAAAAAAAAATTTTTATTTAAATAATAAGACGTTTGTTAATTGTTTTATATATTTTTCAGTCCCAATCCTGATCATATGAAACCACCTGATTTCGATGATATGTTCACATAAGAGACATTCCATTGAATTGCTTCTTTGCTGTAGTTGGTTTAATTGTCTGTCGTGCCTTGGATTTTGTAAATGTCTTGTAAGAATTTACATAATTAAAAAAAAAAGTTTATTGATGTATCTAACACTTGGATTGCACCAATTCTGTGATTTTTCCAATGAATCTATCTGTAGAAGCTTTAACTTTGTTTCATTAAAATTAATTATAATTTGTACAAAACGAGTGTAGTTATTTCAAAACTTACATACAGTATTGTTTACAGCATTGAATTGTCAAATAACAATCACAGGTTTGAAAACAAAACATCTACTCCTGTAAACAAGACTGTAAATTCAACAGCAGCTGTTTTTGTCTGTACTGTTTATTCTCTGACAGTAAATTTTTGCCCCAATTAGCTTGATATAAATTATTTTGCTCAAGTTCACTTAGTCAATGTAATGCACGTTACAAGTACAGACAGTTTGGTTGATTTGACATACGATAAACTAGTACAATTTATTTGGCAATGGCGACCGTCAGGACCAGATATGGTAGCGTCAACTAGAAACATGAGAAACTATCTTCATTTTTTGTGTAAGTCAAGTTTCTTATTGATCGATTTGAAAGATTAACTATTATTCTTGTATTTACAGCTGTGCACTTTATCAAGGAGCTGTACGTAAGGTTTCTCGACACAGCAAAAGACGACAGTAAACATTACATACAAGCGTGGCACGTTGCCTTGTTTTTGCACAACGGGCAAAAAGATTTGAATTTGTGGTTTGAGAACAGAAGTTTCGATTTTCAGTTTTTACTTGACGTTTGCTGGAATAAAATGATTGTAAGTAAATTGTTTGATTTGATACGATTCCAGTATAATCCATTTCGCTTGTGTCAGAGGTGATTCTGAATTCTCTCGTCATGGCGAGTCCGAATATCCACAATGCGAAGCTCACAAATCTGTAAAACCGTACGAAAAATCACAATTTTTGCCGGTGATATACGTTTTCGGACTCGCCACATCTAGAGGATTCTTAAATCGTCCTAACGCATGAAATATATTATATTGCAATCGTACCAATTTCTTATTTATTTTTAATATTTGTATCTTCAGTTGCTAGAAACTCTTGTATTGCCAGGCCGAAGCAGTCTTCCAGCAAGCTTATGCCACACAATGTGCAATCTTTTACCCTGTTTAACGAAGGTGGATCTTCATGGCATCAGTATCGGAGACGATGCAATGCCTTTCCTCGCTTGTCTCGCCTTGAAAGAGCTGAACGTCACCGACACCGATGTTTTGGACGACGGTTTATTGGCTTTTTGCCACCCATATGCCAAAGCAAGATTGACTCTACGCGACTTGCAGATCGAAGAGCGTAATTCGATGGAGACTTGCTGCCAAATCTTGATGTCAATCCCGCAATTAGAATACTTAAGTTACAATAATTGTAAATTGCTTACCTCATTGCCACCATCCTTGATAAACACGAAGTTAGGGTTGAAAAAATTGGTATGCGAAGCACCGGCCGATCGTACGGCCAAAGCGCTCAACATCGCGGTTGCTGTGTGTCCTGAGGTCAATAACATTTACATCAATTGCAGAGAATTTACTCCAGAGATATTGCATGCATTAACTAAATTTAAAAAATTGGTCACGTTGACTCTCTCGAATCATTTAATCGTGAACAACATCGACGATTTGTCAGTTTATTTCAAAAATTTCGTTTTATGCAGTGTTTGCTGCGTAATCCTACATCGCGTTGATGTCAATTGGTTTCTGAGCGGATATTTTTTAAATACGCTCCTAATGTGCCCTCACTTGGAATCGCTGTCTTTGTCTTATTGCAGTGGTTTTGACGATGAAATTGCATGCAATATGGCTCAGTTTTTAACCGTTGGAAAGTTAAAGAAGATAAAACTTAAATGTTGCAATTTAATCGGACCCAAAGCCATATGTGGCATGTTGCAAATTCCTTCGTTGTACGAACTTTTTATTTCGATTGCCATACCGGCGCAAAGGGCAAAAGAATTTGATATAACACAATTAAAACTTACAGCAAATGTAAACAATGTAAACTTAAAACTTTCAATTTACTGTTACTGCAGAGATACTTTTAACATTGGTGATGCATAAATATTGTAGATGAAAGAAAACAAATGGAAAAATAATATCGGGCATACAGTACAGTAAAAAAAAAAACTATTTGTGATCATTATTAAACAGTGTATGTAATTTCAACAAAAATAAAACAAGCTTCCTTTACAATAGACCGATTGTTTTGTTTATTTACAACCATTTTATTTTTGCAAGTCGGTTTATTCCGTATGGTATTCAGTTTTTATTAAATTATTTAAAAATGAATTCGGACGTCGATCTTAAGAAATTGTTTATGAATAATTGCTGTCGCATGAAGAAATTAAATCTGTACGTACAGACCTGTGAAGCCCTCAGAAGGTTTTTAATATTGGATTGGGCTCCAACTCCTAAAGATTTAGAGCAAATTGACAGTGTAATAACTTACATCCAAAAATTACGTAAGTGATTTTATCACTCATAGATGACTGTAAATTCCATTTTATTTTATTTCATTCCAGCTGTGCCAATCCTGGAAGATTTATTTTTGTACTGCAAATCGCCAAACAAGGGCCATTTCACGTTCTATTATCTCAAATGTTTGGAAGCACATCATGTCACACTCTTTACGTATAGAGGCCAAAAGGAGATGAAAATGGATTTTAAAAACGATGAGTTTGACTTAGAATTTTACCTCAGAGTTTGCGAACATAAGATGCAGGATTTGGAAGAGTTGAAACTACCAGCGTGCAGTCAACTTACGGCAAATCAGAGCAGGAAACTGAGTGAAAGTGTTCCAAATTTGAGATGTCTCAGTCTCTTCATGGTTGACATTGCCACTTTTGCAATACAGTTTATCGCCAACCTTTCTTTGGAAGAACTGGAATTAAGCGGCTCGGCAATCAACTTACAGCAAATTAACAGAGGTTTCGTCGACCCTCAGCTGGCCGTATTATGTCACGATGACTCGGCCATCCGACAGAGTTTACTCGTTTTAAAAACCGGTTCCATTATCAACCTTGAAAGCTTCATTTTAGTCCTGAGATCCATGCCCAATTTGGAATATTTGGATTGCTTCAGCGGGTCGTGGATGGCGAAGCTTCCACCAGATATGACAAACCGAAAATTTAGCTTGAAACATCTGCATTTTTGCAGTTTGAGTCCTCAGATGGAGTTGGAGCTTTCAATCGCAAGTAACTGCTGTCCGGTGGCAGATACACTTGACGTGACCACCGATACGTTTACGAGTAAAATGCCAACTTTGTTATCACAATTTCCACATTTGTCAACTTTAGATTTCAAGGTGGTTAGTTCGAAATACTTTACTAACAACGTTTCGGGTGTGGGGTCTATTCCTACTGGTAGTCCTTTACCTCCCAACACTCCAATCAACCCGAGAAATGGAGTCTTAGCCAATTTATCAGAGCTCTCGATTCGTGACCGAAGAAATGGTTGGTTATGCAAGGGAAACAACTTAACCAATCTTCTCTCGATTTGTCCAGAGCTGTCAAAGCTAACACTTACAGAGTGCAATGGGTTTGACGATGCGATGGCGCTGCAAACTTCGCGTGAATTGATGAGACGTCATGTCGACGAAATACATTGCGAGTTTTGCAATCTCTTGAGGCCGCAGGGAATTCACAATCTTCTCACAATTCCTTCTGTCGCAGAATATACCGTAGAATTGTTACTCACGACTGCTCAAAGTCGACTTTTTGATGTCGAGCGGTTGAAGGAAGAAGCTCGTCGAAAAGGCAAAAAACTGGAAATTGAAATTACTATACGCACATTTCTTCATGATTTTCTTGCAAGCGTAATGCCGTGATATGAAAACGTATCAATTGAGAAACTGGTCAATAATTAAATAAATGCTGAAAAAATTGTATAGAATTTTTCCTGTAGAGATTATTAAAGAAAAGTTTTGATAGAATACAAATTTTTTATTTCATCTTTCACAATGCTTTGTGTTATGCGGAGAAGCTTACGCATGATGTGCATGTAATAAAGGTACGAATGTGCTAATGTGCCGTATCGTGATAGTTCATTATTACTCTTGTGGAACTTGTAGAACTAATAATTATCAAAATTATGTGTATTTTTTAATTACACCACTTAAATTTCTTTTTTTTGAATACTATATTCCCTTTCTGACTTTTAAATACGCAGTTATCAAAATGGAAATGCGAGTACTTAATTCAGGATTGCGAGGTTTGGCTTGTGAATGCCTTAGAAGGATGATATTACAATGGCAACCAACCAGAAACAATTATGTCGAATTTTTTATAGTTTCCAGTTACTTACAACGTCTACGTAAGTTCATAAACTAAATAATTGATTTCTTTTTTATTATGAATAATTTCTTAGCCAAATTGTATCTCGATAAACTATTTTCTTTTGTAATCTCACAACCTGAGTATTGGGACGGAGAAGATATTTACTACATGCAAGCAGGACATGTTATCGCATTTGTGACAAAAGGTTGTAAAGAACTGTTAATTCCATTGGAGGGTGAAGATTTTGATGTTCAGCTGCTGTTAGATGTTTGCGGTTACAAACTTAAGGTGAGAAGTACTAGTAGGTATACTCGAGTATTTTAATTTATTAGATTTTATTTATTTTTCAGGATATCGATACTCTTCAGTTGCCATTTTACTGTACTCTGACAGAACTGCTGTGTGAGAGAATGTGTCGATTATTCCCATACTTGAAAAATTTAATCCTGTATGCCGTTGAGTTAAATGATGATGTATTGACACATTTATCTTCACTTTACCTCGAACATCTCGACGTAACTAACAGCAAAATTACCAACAAGGGAATATTTCAATTATGTTCGAGGAATACAAACATCAGGCGTAGTTTACGCAGTTTGAGACTTTCAGATACTGACGTCACAGATTATGGTTGCATAATTATGCTCAAATACATGCCTCAACTCGAGGACTTGGGTGTGTATTCTTCGTGGCTGGCTGCATTGCCAGATGATGCCATAAAGGGATCGACCTTCAATTTGAAAACATTAAGCTTCAATGCACTTTACGGTGTAGTCGAATATCAACTTAAAATTGCAATTCGGGTGTGCCCATATGTGGTGAAAATTGACATAGTCACAAATAGATTTTCATCAAAAATCTTGTTTCTATTAACCAAATTTCCAAATCTCGTTTGGTTGAGTCTTATCGACCAAAGATTTAATGTCGAAGATTTAGAAGACAACAGACATTGGCTCGAAACGAATAAAAACCTGGCTGATTACATACGCGGCTTGAAATTTCCTAAATTGAAAGAATTGTCACTGAGGGATGATGATAACGTTTGGTTTAAATACGGTCGGTTCATTGCACTATTATCTGCCTGCCCCGTTTTGAAGAAATTGACAATTAGAGAATCTAAGGGGTTTGATGACGACATGGCAATGGCAATGGCAGCTGTACGGATAGAGCAACTACACGTAGAAAATTGTAATAAATTGTATTTGTTAGGCATTAATGAATTATTAAAATTAAAATCCTTGGTCGAATGTAAGATTAAATTCACAAATATTCTAATGAAAAATTATTACTTAAATTCTAACTTGGAAGAGCTCTTCACGACAGCTCAAGAGAAAAACATTAATCTAGACATGGTATTTGAATTCCTTAATTGACAAAAAGTTTTTAAAAGCAAAAATGAAAAAAAGAAAAAAAAAGATGTATTTTAATAAAAACAGAAATAAATATCAAGTTTAATAAATTACTACAAAATATAATGGATTTATTTAATCAGATATCACATAAAATGTTAATGAATTAAGACAAGTGCTGCAGGGAAGTTAAACTATAGCAATGCAGTTTTTACTTTTATTCCAAATGCTCCAGTTGCCATAGAGACATTACTTTCGTTTATTGTCGTCATTTTCGAGATAAGGATTAAAATTTGTGAGTGGTAGATTTTTTTAAATTACAAATGTTTGCAAATTCTTTCAAATTAAAACCAAAAGAACGAATGTATGTGTTTGGAGACGATAGGATTGTCTACAAAACTGTGTTTTTCATAAATTTGCCGAAGTAAGTAAAACTTCACACAAGTATTTGAATATTTTGTTAAATATTTATCTCTGAAAATTAGACCCCTCATTTTGAAACTTCAATACATTCTCGAAGCAGAATTAGAGGTACAGTAAGAGAATTGAATGTTAACATTGGTTTAATTTGTTAAATTTTTGAATATAGAATTTCGTGGATCGATATTTTTTGAATTATTCAACAATGCTGAATAAAGTTCACACAGCTTCCTTTCATGTCGACGTCAATATCCTTTGATTTTTAAATAACAACAGAGTTTCTTCATCGAAGCCTTATGAATCTTTAATTCCTTTGAACAAACAACTCCTTGGAAAGTGCCAGAAGCGTTAAAATTATTGACGATGAACGGAAAACCCATGAACTTTGAAAAGTTAGAGTATGTTTTCTGTGTGACAGTGTGTCCACAAGCAATGAATTTATTGAAGACCAAGGGTAAATTCGACAATTATTTCACTGATGAAATGAATGAAATGAAATCGCACATGGCCTCTAAATTAAAAGATGGAGACTGTAGTCTTTGGACATATTTGACACAATTGGAGGATAGAGAGTACGTAATTTACTGAAAATGCATTTAAAAGAATTTTATTTACTGTCAGATTGTATGATTATACATGTTTTATTTACTTATTATGTACCGTTTGCATGTCAACATTCCCAACAACTTCTAAAAATTATTTTACCAGTGAAGATAAATTAAGAAAAAAATTAAAAAACAGCAACCAAACAACAACAACGTCGTCAACAACAACAAAACTAAAAGCAAATGCTGATTTTTGTACATTTTTATAAATAAAAACTTTTATAGAAAATCTAAATGGCCATCGCTTATTATTCGCTTTTTTCTCCTCAGAGGTCGTTCCATTGTTTGATGTATGGTAAAGTTGTTGCTTGCTCGCAAATTTACTTCTGAACTCATCATTTCCCGAAATATTTGAGGTCAGAAACCCCAATTATGGTACGGTAAACTACTTTAACTAGTTGGTAACTAACTTAAAGAATTTGAAATTTACTGATACAAAATTGCAAAAATATCCTCTCACCAACACCACCATTGTTTTATATCTGGTTGCCTGACGACGAAATTGTTTCGTTTAGTGAATGGCAGAAACTCAAAATTCAGGAGTGAAATTAGAAGCACGAACAGTGCAACATCTGAAATGTTTTAACGCGGATTATGAAGAACGAATGTTTGTTTTTGCCAGCGGTAACAAGGTTTATAAAACTGTTTTTAGTTTAAATTTATCTAAGTAAGTATATTTTATATTTTCAATATAAATTTCAAACGCGAATCTTCAAAAAAGAAAAAATCTTTTTCACTAGATCTGCCATCAAGAAACTTCAGTACATCCTCGAAGTGGAATTAGAAGTAACATAATCGAATAAATAAACAAATTCATCATTATTTAATACACTCCCTTCCGATTATTTTAGGATTTCATCGACCGATACTTCTTAAATGAATCAAACCTTCTAAATAAAGTGCACACGCCATCTTTTCATATTGAAATAAATATCCTTACCTAAACTAAATTTAAAAAAAAATTAGGAAGTATATCATAATTTTTCTTAACGTAAAGTTTAGAAACCTGTCCTTGGTGGATCCCAGACGAATTCAAATTCCTAACTTACAACGGCAAGCCAATAAACTTCGTCGAGACTGAGTACATATTTTATGTGAATTTGTGCCCTAAAATAAAAAATATTCTTGGCATGTCGGAGAAATTTGAAGATATAGCGCAATCGACGTCCATCGCTGACGAAGAACCTTCATCATGGGAGTCCGATGTGTATTCGATTTCAAGAAGTTTTCATGCACCACATCGGGATGAAACCGATTGCGACGACATGCACAGCGATTGGAGTAATTTGACCGACAGCGAAGAGGATTTACCAAGACGTTCTCCTGACGACTCGCACGATATTTCCGACTCTTCCGATCCTGTTTTATCACCACGAATATTCCTCGTCACTAAAGTCGAAGAAACTAGCGAGGGGCCTGTCACTAAAACCGTGGAAAACACTCATACAAGACCCCCTAATACCGATGGAGCAGCGGAATTTTTTTTTACGCCATTGGCATCGTCAACACAGGAACCAGAACATCTTGATGTTCGTTCTGGAGTAATGTCCCTTGTATCTTTTTTTTTGAACTGAAAATTTAATTTGCCATTTTATCTGTAGTTTAAGGAAAATGCTTCGAGACTGATCAGTGGTGGTGGCGCTTCTGAATGCAAAGAAGATTTGGAGAACAATTTAAACGTATAATTTTTGGTATGGAGAGTTTAATTTTTTTTTTAATTTGTTTATTTTGAATAGTCACGGAGTGAACTGTACGCACGAAATGTTCTTGGGCCAAAAATCGTCGACCTTAACCAGTCGGAGGAATCGCTTTTTACTTCTGACACAGGTTTCAGCGTAAACAAATTATTTAAATATTTTATTTAAACATTAAATCAATTTTTTTCATTTATTTAAGATCCAACGACTGGAAAATCTGGTATGATATTGGAAGGTAATGATAAAAATAAAATTCAAATTCAAATACCGTTTTCAGATGAAATTTTCCAAGAACGGAAGAAAAGCTTTGGTTGGGGACTTTTTGGAAGATTGTTTGGAAAGTAATATAATATTATTTTCCTAAAAGTAAAAAAAATGAATTTGGTTAATTGTTTACGGTTTATTTCTATTTTTCTTTTTTTGGGTTTGACTTTGAAATGGATTTTTTTTTAAAAAGAAAAAAGATGATTAGTTCTGTCTAATTTTCTTTCTCAATATGTAAAGTTTGCATCATTCAAAATTATTTTACTGTCGAAATACAAATTACGACAAATTAGATGTTGCCATGGGTTGTGAGATAGATATTTAGATGAAAATGAATGAAATAAAAGAGTAAATTTATATCCCGGAGTTTGTTTTCTTTTTTTTACAACGCATTTTACACGAATTTGTTATCACAAAAATATTTTTATCAGTTTTCTTACCTATAAATTTAGTTTTTCTTCTTTGTTATGAATTCCGGCTTTTTTAAATTGTTTACCGCTTTGCGCGGTATCACCTTTTCCATTTCTCTTTGATCTCGTTTAGTTGACGCACTAAACGAGAAAGACGAGAGCCAGCTATTTTCAGCAAGTGGAATATTGAGCCTATGTAAAATTATTTTATTTTCTTAAATAATTTCTAATTTTGTCGAGGTAACGAGATCTTACATTTTCTTTATTGCCAAACAAATCCTTAAGCGCCATTTTGGCTAAGATCTAATCAGCTAAATTGCAAATTCAAAGTGAAGTAAGCCGATGCTCCCGAGTGAAATCTGTGTGGATATAAACGAACGTTAGGCCTAATCAGATTGGTTTGTGATGATTTTTCTTATTTTTATCGGTGCAAGTGTCTAGTGAACAATATAAAGTGACAATTTTGCTTCAGTTTGTTGGATCGGCGGCGACCAGCAAGGCTATATGCAGCAAGAAGTAGTTTGGGCGTTGAGTAAAGGGTGCCGCCCTCACCAAGATTACTCTGGACTATCTGGAGTCTATTTCACAGTCAACCATGTCTTCAACTACCTTCGTAGATAAAATAGACCCTTTTGCCAAGAGATCCCTGAAAAAGAAACAGAAAAAATCTCAGGGCTCTTCCCGATACAGATCTACAAATGATGTGGAGTTGCAGCCATTACCTCTGCTCAAAGGTGAGTGTCGTAAGTAAAAATTCTGCAAGTAAAATCAGATATTTTCCTAAGTAAAAGAACAGGAAAAATCGTGTAAAATTGCACGTAATTTTAATTCTTTTCTTTAATTTCATTTTTTGATTACATGAGATTAGTTCTAGGCTTAGAGCAATTAATAACAGATGGTTTTAAAATGAATGAATGGCTTTATTTTTATAAAATTCTACATTTTGTTGTGATACATTTTTATTTATTTTCCCATTTTTATGTTTATTTTTTAAAATAACTCGTGGTTTTATCAAAAAATATTTTTATTTAAACAAAATTTCAAGTTTTTCAGATTGATATTTCAACAACTCAGATAAACAGAACTGCAATTTTAACTGGAAAAATGTGGACACTGAAAAGACATAAAAAAAACACGAATAAATATTGTGGATGCAAAGCAATTAGAACATTCAAACCCATAAGAATAATAAATCCCAGTGAAAATTTAAAAAAAAAAAATAATTACAAAAATTTAAGCTCAAAATTTAAATATTTAGTTCATGACTCATCAGGGACGCAAAAAAAAGAGTGGAACCCGTAAAGAAAATTATTTATAATCCCGGCTATTTATTATTTGCACCTCTAGATCGAACTGGATGGAGCCTGTCATTGCTAGCAGGTTTGCAGCACATTACTTTTCAGTGATGGAACTCGGTGATTTTTCGTTTACTCGTGATAACACGACTTGGTAATTGATGTGCTTTAAAATTGACATCAGCCATGACCTTTTATTTAGAAAATTAAATAAAGTGGAGACGATTCGCCTAGCTAGCGATGCCACGTCTTGTGAGTAGGAATCGGAAGTAAATCTGCAAAAGGATAATAAATTTTTATCATCGCGGCTTTTGTTCATTTTTAACTGACTGAGTACATAAACATTTGGACTTTGGTTTCACTTTCAATGTCGTGTCAGTGAATCAGTTATAGTGGCAATGTTATCTCAAAAAGGTGCATACAAATTCCCTATCTATATTAACAGCTGATCTAGATGTGGATTTATATAGAAAAAAAAGTGTCGAAATTGAATTATTGGATGAAAATGTTTTATGGATGTTTTAGATATTAATATTAAACGACGTATCATTTAGATATTAATATTTTTTGTTAGAAATTAAATTTAATTAGCTGATTAACTCGATTAATCTAATAAAAAAATATAATGATTTTTTTATTTATTTATCATGTTTGGTTAAAGGTAATCAATATTCAGTGCCATTAATGTTGATTTACTCGACATTGCTTGACCACATTTAAATTTTAAATGACAAAATTCATGAAATTGGAAATTACATCCATAGAAAAAAAAAATTAAAAATTACCAAACTAATTTAAAATAGATAATAATTTTCAATATTTTAATGTCCGAAACCTCGAGTAATGAGCGTCATTTAACAAACTAGTTCATTAAATTACGCAAGGGATATTTATAGGACGAGATCTTGATTAAGCTGATGTACTTTGAACCCATGAAAAATTTTTGGGAGTTGAATAAATCAGTTCCAATCTGGACTTTTAATAAAAATTATAAAAATTGTAATATTATTTATTATTTACACACCTTTCCTTTTTTTTTTCTTTCTTTCTTTTTATAGATGTACCTGCATCTGAACAAGAGGAACTTTTTATTCGTAAGCTGCGGCAGTGCTGTGTGGTCTTCGATTTCATGGACCCAGTGGCTGACTTGAAAGGCAAAGAAATCAAGAGGGCAACCTTAAACGAACTTGTCGATTATATTACTGCTGGACGAGGGGTTCTCACAGAAGCCGTATATCCTGAAATCATTCGTATGGTAATAACAATTTGCCCGGATAGGAAAAGCGGCGATGCGTTAATAGCGCTGCAAACTTTATTTCGATTTCAGATCGCTTGCAATTTGTTTCGGACTCTTCCACCGAGTGAAAATCCAGATTTTGACCCAGAAGAAGACGATCCAACGTTAGAGGCATCCTGGCCACATTTACAGGTATTTGAAATACGATTTTTTTAAGTTGTAAATTTAGATTTAATGTTTTCTTTTCTGTTTCAGATTGTATATGAATATTTCTTAAGATTTCTGGAATCACCTGATTTCCAGCCAAGTACTGGGAAGAAAGTGATTGATCAGAAATTTGTGTTGCAGGTAAGATAGTTGGAAAAATACAAATAAAAACATTTTTTTTCCTCTGAGGAAAAAAAATTTGTCATGTTTGTGACGATTTAGGGAAATGGTTGTGGGCACAACCCACATTCCAGAGGCTTTTATGTTCATCGGATTAAAGATGCAGTGTATATACAATTGAGAGGAAATTGTGTGAATGCCAATGTTTGGCTAGCGAGTTAAATTTTTAGTATACACTAAGTTATGTAATGGAGAAAAATGTTAGCTAAATATATTATTCCTTTATCAGCGCGGTTAAAATCCTGCGTGAAATTTTAAAATAACAGAATAAATAAAAAAAATAAAAGATTTTCTTCTTTTCTTTCAGTTTTAAGAAAAGAAAAAAAAAACTTTTGAAACGTTATTAAAACTCCATTAATGGATACCATGTCTCGTTCGACAAATCCGAGTATTAAATTTTAAATTTTTATTGATTCTTTTCTTGATACACATTTTTTTTTTTTTGAAAAATGAAAAAAAAAAAAAGTCGTTTTAGATCTCCTATTTAAATTAAATTTATGGTTTTAATAAAATGCACTAACTAGACACTGGGTGCGTTTAATTGGGATCCAGCCAAGTCTTCATTCAAATGTTAGGGCCAAATTTAGGGGCAAAGTTGATTTTACATTGCACCATTTATTTTAGTGACGATACTATTAGATTTGCTTGAATTCATTGGTCATGCCAAAAGAATTGTTTTTATGATGTCACTTCACAGGGAACGAAACACTGAATGGAAAAACAAGCTCAATTTAAGCGATTTTGAGATAGTTCATGTTGAGTTCATTAGGTTTGTTACTAAAGTAGCTAAATTTAGCTCATAAATTATTCAGATAATGCTTTTAGAGGCAGTTTATGTCTATTTTACAACATGTTTTAAAAAAAGTGAAGTAAACTAGTTTAATTTTGAATATATTCAGGTGAATTCATATGAATAAATAACACAGGAATGAAACGAGAGAATTCCAATTTAGGAAAGGCAAAAAAAAATATTTTTTCTATCAACACACCATAAACGTCAGGTTGGATCTTGTAATTTCTTAGTGGGATTATTTTATTTTATTTTTTCAATCACCAAAAACTGGAATAGGAAATTTTTTTTCCCTTCCTTTATTGCGGCCTCTAATTAACGGCAATTTAATTTCAGCCTGGTTATTGACTCCACCCTGCGTGATAACATTGAAGAAATGCAACCAAGTGTAATGAGTCTGAGGATTGGTGAAAATTTTCGATTTTTTTTTTTTTTTTTTTTT
>JAQFZO010001993.1:0-13563 GCA_034695885.1 Geophilus flavus
CACAAGTTGACCAGTGGTCATCTTTGAAATGACCATTGTAACACAAGTTGACCAGTGGTCATCTTTGAAATGACCATAACACAAGTTGACCAGTGGTCATCTTTGAAATGACCATTGTAACACAGTTGACCAGTGGTCATCTTTGAAATGACCATTGGAACACAAATTGACCAGTGCTGGTCAGCTTTGAAATGACATTGTAACACAAGCTGACTAGTGGTCATCATACTTATAGAACCAGAAGCATCCAAAAAAACCTTCCTAATGCCTTTGAGCCTCCTGGGCCACTGCCATTTTTCCCATCAACCAGTGTGATTATCACAAAAGCAAGGCATGTCGTGTGATTATCAAGAAAGTGTGCTTCTCATTGGCTGTCGTTTTTCAAATGAGCCAATGAGTGCGCCGCTTTGTCCTGATGTTTGTTCCGAGTTAGATTCTCAAAGAAATTAAAAACACAAATCTATACTTGATGTCCGAAACACAAAGAAATCAAATATCTAACTTTAATCGATTTTAAAAAAACAATGTGGAATAACATTTCAATCTCTATCTCTACCATAATATAAAAATATGATGAGTAGAATTAATTTTACTACAACAACATCCAAATAATAACAACAAAAATTATTACAAATAATTTTACATTAAATTAATGAAAAATTAATTTTATTCAATTACCCCTGGATAATTGTTTTTATCCGTTGTGAGTGGTCAATCAGCTTGATCAGCGTGATGTGTGATTAAATAAATTCCCACTTGTTGAAAAATCAGCAGCACATAAATTACATTTCTTTGCTAGTATGTATTCTCCACAAAATCATTAAAAATACTGAAAAAATTGTTCAAAATCATCATAAAATTTTCATAAATACCATTTAAAATTTAGGAGAATAGTGCTTAAAAAATAAATATCACTTTAATAGTTTGTCTCTAGTGTGTGTCGCTAAATGTCTTTTTAAATTTGATGGGGTTGAAAAAGCTGAAGAACACAAATGACACTTGAATGATTTCTCCCCAGTGTGTGTGACTACATGTCTCCTTAAACCTGATTGGGCAGAAAATACTGAAGAACACAAATGACACTTGAACGGTTTTTCTCCTGTGTGAATGTTTATGTGCGGTTGTAAATGTTCTCGCTGTCTAAAAGCAGCAGAACATAAATGACATTTATATGGTTTTTCGCCTGTATGTATTGTGACATGTCTTTTTAATCCCGTTTGCCTTGCAAAAGCTGCGGAGCATAAGTGACATTTGTATGGTTTTTCGCCTGTATGTTTTCTAAGATGGGTTGTTAAACTTCCTTTTCTTGTAAAAGTAGCGGAGCATAGTTGACATTCGAATGGTTTCTCTTTCGTATGAATCGTCAAGTGTCGTTTCAAATTTTGAGTACACGAAGAAGAGTAGTCGCACAAACCGCACGGGTGTTTCTGCTGTTTTCTTGTATTCGTAGTCGCGTCCATCATTAATACGAAGACGATGAAGAAATTCTTTACTGCAAGAAATTTTATACATGATTTTTTTTAGAAAATTAAATTTATGACATTTACCTTAAAAGATTAATAGTCCCTGTGTTGAGGGATTATGGATTTACTTCGTTTCAAACGCCGATGTCGGCATAACAAAAATTAAAAATCTTCTTTATCTTGGGTATCCTTTATCAAAAAATTGTAAAAACTATTGACATTAGAATGTTATAATAATATTTAATATGTAAAAAACATTCAATGGAATGTAAAAAAAATAAGAAAATAAATAAATAAAACAATTCTGTACGTACTTTTCTTGAATCCACCGGCGTTTCCATCTTTGATCCAAAATAAACTTTACCAGCAAATTCTTCACTAGAAATTAGAAAAAGTCGGCACTGAAGTCATTTATACATAATAAAATACTTGAATTTGTAAAGTTTACCTTTAAATAACCGGATGATCAGAGTTTCTGATGAATTCAATAGTTTTGGTCGGTTGAAGTGTTTGAAGTCTGCGTTGCGCCGTTGCGTTCATTTTCCACCACCAGAGGGAGACACGGGCCTTCTCTGGTAGTGGACAAAGACACAATCCTTGATCCTTGATCGTATTTAAGCCTTGATATACGTATTAAAATTCTCTATTTTCGGGTGTTTATCACACACGCACAAATCGGGAAAAACAATCCTAAGAAAAAGAAATTGGCTTCAAATCTTCTTAAGGTAACTTCCATCAATTTACTCATGACAAAAGCATCACATTCTTTTGATAAAATTCATTCAACTTTCTCTTTTCCAGTGAATATTTAGTCACATACGTAACGTTCATTTGAATCGAGTGATGGAAGCATCAGTAAATTCAAGTAAAGAGCGGAAATATCAGTGCGGTTTGTGTGACTATTCGGGTGCACATTTGAAACGACATTTGCTGATTCACACAAGAGAGAAACCATTCAACTGTAATATTTGCTTCTATTCATGTACAACCAATCATTATTTAAAAGTACATTTGAGGACACACACAGGAGAAAAACCATACATATGTCACATGTGTCCTTCTGCTTTTGTGCAAAAAGAGGCTTTGAAACATCATCTCTGCACCCATACAGGAGAAAAGCCATACAAGTGTCATATTTGCCAAGCTGCATTCGTGCAACAAGGGACTTTGAAAAATCATTTCCGCACCCACAGTGGAGAAAAGCCATACAAATGTCATATTTGCCATGCTGCTTTCGTAGAACAAGGGTCTTTGAAACGTCATCTCTGCACCCATACAGGAGAAAAGCCATACAAGTGTCATATTTGCCATGCTGCTTTCGTACAACAAGGAAATTTGAAACGTCATCTCTGCACCCACAGTGGAGAAAAATTTTTCAAATGTCATGTGTGTTCTAAGTGCTATACTCGAAATGGTAATTTAAAAAGACATTTACGGACACATAACTAATAAACAATTTGCATACAACTACTTTATCTTTCTTTAATTCAATTATTCATATAATCACAGGTTTGCCCCATGTACAAATTTAAATTTAAATTTTAAATCTGAGGAGCGATGATTTTTGAATTCAATATATCTCGTGACAGACTTTAGTAAAAACCTGTTTTTTATTGCAAGAAAAATATTTGTGAACCTATCCTTATCCTTCATCTACCCAGCTAAAATATTTTGCAAGAATTTGGCTACTTTTTTTTTTCCAAATTATTTATAAATATTTTGAAAAAAATTTGTATTTTTAGTACAAATACAGAAATTTTTTACAAAAAATTTGCAAAGGAACCTGAGGTGCCTTGAAATGGACATAAAATTTCTGCTTGTATACGTACTGTATTTCTTTCTTTATTGTGAAATAATTCAATGGTTAAATAGCAAATGAAAGCAAGATACCGTAACTGATAATAACACACGTAAACAACAGGAAAAAACAAACCGTACTTGTACTTTGTGAAAAAAATGTATGATTTTATAAAACTTTATAATTTAATTGAAATTTTCTACGCTTATCCATATTCTTAATACTTTTTACGCTTTTCTAAAAAAGAATTAACCACAAAATTGAGTAAATGTTACATAATTTTTCCATTCAATTTTACAAATTTTTTCTGGCAATAAAATATCACACTGTATATTCTTCTTCAAAATATCTTGATTTATTTATTTTAACTACAAATACTGATTTAGTTCAAAGAGGGCGCCAATGGGGGTTTTGGTCAAGGCCACTCGGAAGTGGTGTAGACACAGAATAAGGATACATATTCTGAGGTGTAGATTGGTTTTTGTGCGCATTTCGCATTGTGATTTGTGTTGTTGGTTTCAGGTGTGGTTCGTTTCGTTAATTTCGCTTACGGTATTTTCACTCTTCTAAAACTCATCAACTTCTTGCCTTGCCTAAATAAATCACACACAAGTTATTTAAGAGAAAACTCAGGTAATAAATAAACATATTTTAAACAGAATATTACGTAGGTACTTCTTATGTTTAGGAGATGAATTAATTACTATAAAAATAGGGTTAGGGGTTTTGAATTGGTTCCATTTATTTTGCAGAGCTTCACTGCATGGACTTTAATCGTGCATTGCTGGAAAACCAGCATGCAACTTAAAATTACAATTTTCTAAATTTTAATTAAATTTTACATCAATATTTTTATATATTTAAGATTTCATCTAAATTTCTTTTAATTTTAAAGTTTATCTATTTTTAAATTTTTTCAACGTAATCCGCCAGAAAACTACAAATTGCGTCACAAAGAATTGACGCAATAAATCGATTTTAGGAATTTCTTACATCATAAAACTTTCAGATGAATGTTTTATTCTTTATTCTTTGGTGTTTTGGGAGTTTGGATGCTCTTGTGTGGTTTTATAGTGGCACAGTTTTGAATAGTTTTTTTTGCCCCTTAAATCCTCCAAAAGCCACTCAAATTCATGGTTCAAACGAACAGAAACTACCCGCAAAACTCATCAAAATAAGGGAATAAAATTATAGCAGTGAGACTCAACATGGTTGCCATTGCCACAGTGTCTGTTTGGGTTGTTGCCTAGTAACCTTCGACCAAATGCAATGCGACTTGGCAACTTTGCAATGCGCATTGTGGACGAGGGATGCTGGGCGACAACCCAAACAAACATTGTGTTAGCCATGTTAGGTCTCACTTACTGCTATTTTCACATATTTTACCTAATTTGTTGGGGTTTAGGTGGTCTTGCATGGTTTTACGGTGGTTTGGGGGCAATTTTAAATCGTTTTTTCGTCTCAAACCTCCAAAAGCGATTCAATTCAACTAAAACTACAAAAAAATTCACAAAACCCGTAATAAAAACTATTTAGAATTACACTCAAACGATTATAAGATCATCTAAAACTTAAAAATCCCCTTAAAAAATTTGGAAACTGAGTAAAAATAGTAGTGCCTCCTTACAACATCATTAACGATAACGATGCTTCTACTGGTGTGTAAAAATGCTTGAGACTGACGAAATAAACTGCAAAAAAAATGTTAAAAAAACATCGAAACAACAAAATATCTTGTTCAATTCTCACTAAAACAAAAAATAAATAATTTTTATACAAATTTTTTAATTTTTTTTTCCATTTATCTCTTTTCGCCATGTTTTTACTCCTCACCACAACTTTTTTCATGACCTTCATTGTGAATAGGTGATCCTTGTTTGGTTTTTTGTATGTCAGATGAAAATTTCTATTGAAAAAAATCAAAATTGATGCGAATTTTGTTGTTTGTTGATGGAAAATTTAATTCACCCGAAGGCGCCTTATTTGCGCCAATAGGCTGAAAAGTAGACAGAGTTTATAAATTTTCGTATTTAAATCATCGACGATGTAATCGGCGCCAGTTTTGAACGTTTTTTAAATCAGATCTGCTTTTATAGAATAGAAATGTTTATCTGACATACAAAAAACCAAACAAGGAACAATTATTCACGATAAATGTTACTTAAAAAGTCGTGATGAGGAATAAAAAGAGACGGAGAAAGGTAAATTAAAAAAGAAAAATTCAAAAATGTGTATTAAAACTATTTTTGTTTTAATGAGAATCCAACGAGATATCTTGGTGTTTTTGTAAGATAAAATTTGGGAAAATTTTGGTTTTGATGTTTTTTAAATTATTTTTATTTGCATTTTATTTCGAACATTTTGTACACATCCAATGGAATGGAAGAGTCGCTGAATGATGTTGTAAGGAGGCGCCACTGTTACGGCGCGTTCGCGTTATATATGATATCTATCTATCTTGTATTTTAACCGACTTCCGGTTCTGAATTTTCAACCCACGTGTAGTAAAGGTCTCATCTTAAAAATTTAATCTTTGTGCCAACGAAATCGAATTTTGTCTCAATCAAACTGTATAACATCGACCATATACACATTATACAGATGTAAAACACTGCAATGCCGTTCAAAAAATCAGCAACATCCCTGGAGAATTTGTGTCTCGAAAAACTTGCGCCATTTAAACACGTGGACGCCATAAAATCTGACATTTCGAAACTCCCTCCGACCATCATCGACCAAATATACGAGCGCGAATCGACCGCGATTAACCGACACGCCAGAAAACTGAATCTCGCAGCATTTCCGACACCGTTAGATCGACACGTGACAAACAGAATCATCGCAACATGCAAAAATCTTTCGTATTTGAATTTATCCTCTACGTCCACAACGCCTGCGACATTCGTTTCCGTCAAAACATTGAAGAAACTCGTAAAGAATTTACCGCAACTTCGACGCCTGAATTTGAACAAGACCAACTTGTCGACAGAACCTGTTTTACGCGCCATCGGTCGCCACTGTCCACGACTCAAACGTCTGGATATCGCATTTAATTCGGTAACGACCCCTGCTGGACTCGTCTCTCTTTGCACAAAAAGCGCAAACGGAGTTTCGCGTAATTTGAATATACAACATTTAGATGTGCGTATGCCTAAATTTTTTTCCACAACGTTAAGGACTGGCGAAATAGTCGACGGATATGTAACGGTGTTGAATAATTTGCCCAAATTGGAAATTTTTGACGGCTGTCCAATCGTGTGGAAAGCCGTCATAGAATTTTTGGGTCGAGAAATGGAGGCAGGTGTAATGCGAATATATCCTGTACAAAGGATTCCTGATCCTCGTTATAATTACGATCCATCGCCCCGTTACGTGGAAGTCGTCACCGCGGCATTTCCGAATTTGCTTGCCCTCCATGTCGGCGTATACAAGGCAGAGTTCGACAGCATTGTGTCGGTTTTTAAAGTGCTGGCGAACTCGCTTGTCGACTTGCGATTTCGAGGTGTCGAGAATGTCGACATCGATTGCATTTCGCGTTGTTTTCCATCGTTGACCACTATGGTGCTGGACGAATGCACCTTTTCGACCCATGTGGGCATGCCCTTTGAAAATTTAAGGGAATTGCATATTGACAGTTGTATTTTAGACGAAGTTGGATTATTGAATTCGACGCGTGGTTTGGTGAAGTTGGGTTTGATGTTTACGTTAAGATTGAGCACTGTGGAAGAGTTGGCTGAAGGAAGTGTGTTGAATTGTTTGGAGGAATTGGAGTTGCTTTCTTTGCATTCAAATTATCATCTAGTTGCAATCGCTTTTTTGGATATGCAGATTCCTTTAAAAAAGCTTCAGTTAGTAGAATGTTATGAGGAAGTTAACCTGAAAGTTGAAGAATACATAAGGGTTAATAATTTAGATGTGTGTTTGTCCGTCCGATGAGTTTTGTAATGTGATTAAAAATAAAGAAATTATGTATAATTAATAAAACCTTAGTGTTCTTAAATTTCTTAATTACCTCAATTGTCACCTGCATTCCAACCTTCTTATATGTAGTACCAGTAGTAACAACAAGAATTTTTGGTAAAAAGAGTTTTTTATATATCAAGGTTTTTTCTTTTTGCAAATGAAAAAAAAATTCAAAATACGTTATAACGAGGTTCGATCAGTATTTTCAATTTAAGATAAATTAAGTTTTTTAAATTATTTCATTGGGGAATCTGTCGCAAAATCTGGAAGTTTTGGTTTTTCATGATTAGAAGTAAATGGATGTTCATTTACTTCTGACAATATGTATATTTTTATACGGTATGTACTTCTTAAAGAGATTTTGCGCTTTCTCGTACGAGAAATTTTTATTACGAGATACTGTTAAAAATCTCGTAAATAACATTTCGTTTTACATGGGATGGTATGATTAAAAAGTAGCAAATGCTCCAAAATTTTAAATAAAAATTTCAAGCAAATGGTTTTTGTTCCATTAAAAATTAGCATTTTCTACATACTACGTATGATTACAGCAAAGGTTTTTCTTTAGTTTTGGGTGTTATTTGCTTAAAATTGAAGTAAATACCGTATTTTCAAGTTTTAGCAAGCTATAAATTTGGAGTAAATGCTTCAATTTTTTGGAGCTACCCAATCGTTTTTTCTTCACAAAATTTGGTGTTTATTTACTTCTGGTAGTACGAGATTTCCTTGAATGTCTACCCCCTCGGAAATAAAATTCCGATTCACGCGGAAAAATTTCGCGGGCAAAAAATTCGCCCGCCTTTTTTTCGTAGGCAAAATTTACTCGACCCCGCGCAATACCTGATACCCGTGCGTTAATCGAATAAATATAGTAAATTTAATTTTTATCTCAAATTTCTGTGAAAATAACCAGACTACGTGTTAAATCGATGAAAAATGACTAGAGATTTTTATTTTAGTTTAAAAAATTGATTTTAATAAATTTATTAACAATTTGGAGTCACTTTTAATGAATTGTTTTAATTTCCCACGCGAGATGTCGCTCGCCCGTTCGTCGCCGTTCGCTGTGACTCTCGCTGTGACTCTTCTTAAAAATAATAATTATTCATTTTTCTTTGATCCGGTCATTGTGTTTCTCTGTGTAGTTTAAACTCGGATGTGAACTTTGGACAAAGCTACTTAACGTAATTTTTATAAAGTTAAAAAAATTCCCATTCTTCATTTTTAGTAATTACACGTGAATAAGAGTTCAAGGCGAGGTCACGAATGATCTCACGAGGTTACAATGTGTAAATTTCTATCTTCACGGCAAAAATACTCGATATTTCCATTTTTATTCACCTAAAAGCATAAAATCACCCTTAAAACCAACAAATTTTCACAAAATTTCCATTTATAACGCATTTTTCCGAGCGAATTAACTATTTAACGATAGTTGACGTTATTTACGACTAGCCCCGATACTGCGCCATCTCCCGCCACATCTCGGAACTTTTTCTTACCTGTGATTGACATTGATTAATCATTCCAGGTAGAGAATCAACTTCCGACGGCACCTGGACCACAGTGAGAAGTTTCACCGAGTTCATAGTGCGCTCTAGACGTCTTAAAACCCACGGAAAAGGATTTTAAACCATCAAAAGTTCGAAAAAAACAAACCAAACGTCGATTTTGGTCATCAAAAGTGAATTTCGACGCGTGGAATGTCGTAAAACAAAGTTTTAAAAAGTGATCGAAAACAACTCGACGTCACAGGCCTCAAGGTAAGGAATGCACACAGGGAAAAAGTGACGTGACATGTCATAAAAGTTCTTTCCCACACTTTGAATTGCAACTACAGTCTCTTTTGTAACCGAAAATACTCACTTTTATTGTCTGAAAGTCTCAAAACTAAAAAAAAAAAATTTTTTTCAAGAAAAAAATTTTTTTAATAAAAAAATTTTTAAAAATTTTTTTTAAAGTTGAAATAAATTTTTCTAAGTTGTTAAAAATGGATTTTTTGGGTTGAAAAAGGGTTTTGTTTGGGATCGATCACTTAGACGCACCTGGTGGTCGATGTAAGGTGTCATCATTAGCGCGTGAAGTAAAAAGGTAAATTTTTTAAGGAGTAAAATTATAAAAACAAGGAATGGTTTTGTGGAGTAAAATAAGCGAAACGTGTAATTTTTTGAAGGATTAACACACTTTTTTTTGGTTTTGGTTGACTTTATGCATTGTAAACAGCATTAATTGAGACATGCGTGGTTCAAAAACGCCTTCTATTTAAAATGGCACGCTTCATCTGGCTAGGAATTATGGGAAAGAAACAATAATAAGAAAAAACAATAAACGTACTTTACATTATTAGATATGATTTTTTGAAGATTATATTGTTGAGTATTGTTGTTCATTGTTGGTTTACAGAATAATCCTCAAAAAAGTCCAAATACGTGCCAAATTTGGCACGTAAGTTTAAGCGGGCAAAAATTTGTCCGAGCAAAATGGAAGAAAAATTGAGCGCAAAGTTTAGATTCAGGGGCCAATCATACTTTCATGTCAAATTACTTGGTCGATCAACGGAGATCGGTACCAAAACAGCTAGAAAACTAAATGCCGAAGTTATGTGCCTAAAATTGGCAAAGATGTTCTTCTATTTATCTATCTCATGTATGAATAGAGGGACATTGATTGTCTGAGTATTTGTAGGCAGATTAATTGTTGGGTGGAAGGTATTGAAGGTATTGTTAGGAGAGAAATGTTTTGAACAATTGTTTGTGTTGTTGCGGGATGTTGGAGCTGGTGTATTTGTTGTTGACACGTGGAAAGTTGAAGTAGCTTTGTTGATTGATTAGATTTGTGAACGGCTGAGGCTGTAATTGATTAAACTTGCTGGGTAAACATTGTTAATCAATGTTGACAAGAAGTTCTCATTGTTGAAAATTGGAAAAGATAAGCCTGCATGTGGATTCTGGAGAGTTGATCATTTTTCCAGATGATTCTGAATTTGGATTATGAGAGAAATGTGAAAATAGATAGATGTAAAACTTCAGATCACAGATATCAAGACAATTCAAAAGACCGAAGTTGTAACTCCGTTAAGGATTAAGGAGGTTATTCACTTCCCCTATTCAGACAAGTCTCTTATTAATAGATAGTCATCATTTTATGCAGCTACTAAGGCCATATGGAACCTGTCACAAGAGATAAAATTCAAACAATCCTGCCAAATAACAAGACAGAGCTATTAAGAGTTTTTCGAGAATCGAAGTCTTCGAAAACTCAGAAAACTAAAATTTTTGAAAAGATAATTGATGTTTACAAAAACTCAGAAGCAAAGTGTACAGGCCTTATTACAAGACACAAACTTCAAACAATCTTAAAAACCATCAAACCAGAGCTTGTAGGTCTGAGTTTTCGAAGAACCGAAGTCCTCGAAAACTCAAATTCAAGATTCACCCACTGAATAAAAGGGAACAATGGAATTCTGTTGATTATTTGGCAATCTTAAAGGGGTGTAACTGGAATTTGTGTTGGTAAATTAGGTGTGGCCATTTTGAATGGAAGAATGAAGGTTTTTTTATTCTTTCTTTCTTTCTTCCATCCATTCTTGTTTTGGTCTATTAAAATTTGAGTCCATCACATTTCCATCATCTGTCTAGAGGTATGTCCTGACTTTTATCTCACATTTTTTATACTGTGTCAATTTTAATCTCAACTCAGGTCAAAAGTACATAGCAATGCATTGCTGCAGTCAGATAGTAAAATGATGTCTTTTTTTGTGCACTGTTGCATGAAATTCCCTTTTTTTAAGGCTTGTAAGCTTATATGCAGTGCATAATTTATTGCCATTATCATTGTTGTGGTATAAGGAAGGTCAAGTGGGAATTTCAGGGTTAGTAGTTCATTAATATTTCAGAATAGAAACTAATTGCACACTCTTGCATCTATTGTTTTTTGGTTAAGCTTGTTTTTTTGTTTGTTTAAGTTGATTGTCATGGAGCATTATTTAAATTAGACATTTGTTTAATGAAATGTTTGGTAATGAGGAAAAATAATTGTTGCAGTGTGAGCAATGTAGTTAAACAATGGGAACAACAAACAAGAGCAATAGTTTTCGGAGAATCGGAGTCTTCAAAAACTCAAATTCATTGTTTTTTGTTTGTTTAGGAAGATTGTCATGGACCATTGTTAAATTAGACATTAATGACAAAAATTGGAAATGTGGAGAATTAATTGTTGTATTATGAACAATGTATGTTAAACAATGCAAACAATGGTATTTTTGTCATTTTCCAATGATTTTTTGATTTTTTTCATTTAATAACAGAAAAAATTAAACAAAACTTGGGAAATTTACCTGAAATTCTTCTTATATAAACACATGGCCTTTACTTCAACCAAATTTACTTTATCATCCAGGCAAACATTCTTGAAACATTCCTCAAGGGTCATGGTGAGGCCTAATTTAGGGTAAAAGTTTGTTCTTATCTTCACTTAATATCAAACAGGTAGCAACAAATTGCTCTTATGAAATATAAAAAATAAAAAAAGATCAAATACTTGCCCTACATTGATGGAAAAATTGGAGATAAATTTTAAAAATAAACAAGTTTACCTCAATTTATGTTATTTAAAAAGGTTTTTTTTTGTAAAAAACTATAAAAAAATGTTGATGTTTATAATGGCCATAATGTAATTCAGGAATTTTGTTATGACCTTGGAAATGTGTGAAGGAAATAAAAACTCAAAAGGGTTAAGTTGGCACAGGTGGAATGAAGGTAAGGTGATTTTTTTTATTATTAAAGCTGTTTTATTTATTTTTTTGTTATTGTAGTAGTTTGTAATTCTTTGGGAAAGTTTTTTAAAGGTGAAGTGATGTGTGGAAAATGTATATTTAATCATTTTCTTGTTTGGGTGTCATGGTTGGTTGAGGTATTTGAAATACTGAGGGTTATTATGGAGTCAGGGCACATGTATGGAGGAACTGGAAAACAAATCAAAATCATATGGCAGTGAATTACAGCCCATAGGTCAGTGAGTTTTCTGTAAAATAATAAAATTGATTGGGTTTTCTATAAATTCACAAACAGGATAGTCAGACAAAATCTTTGCGTGGACCCAAAGCACGCTAACATGAAGTTTACATGTGAGGATATTCCTTCAAATGAATAATTCCAAACTAAGCAAGTTTAAATAAAAGATTATTCCTGTTGTGCACTTGTTTGTAAGTAGTAAGTTCCTTTGACACTTAACTTAATTGTGCCATGATGGTGGTAAAAATTTGTATATTTCCTATAAATGTATCCCTTACCACCTATACATGGCTACACCATCCATGAGTGTTTACATAAACACTTCCTAATGAGGGAAAACCAATTTTGACAGAATTTTGTTACACTGTAAATAAAAGTGTCTGTTAAGAAGACATCGAAAGTGTCTATCGTTATTTAAGACACAAGGTGTCTATTGTATGCATTTAAGACATTTAAGGTGTCTTATTTTAAGGAATTAAGGCACTTTTAGTGTCTGATTATAAGTCATTGCATAGTGTCTTAAATAAGGGTACAATCAAATAAGACACTTAATGTGACTTTTTATAGCGGGACCGAGACTGGAACCAGGACCAGGATTTTCCCAGTCTCGTTAGCTTCCCAATCGCCTACAATTGAAGTTAACTACAATTGAAGTTATTTGGCCGTTAACGTTGAAAATGAACACCCTATATGTAGCATGAAGCTAGAAATTCTATATACTAGTAGTTGAGACTTTATTTCAAGATTGGCCCAATGTTGTCCGATTAACCGGAATCCGGTGTATCGTACAACTTCATCGGTATAGCTACTTAGACACAGACTTAAAATAAGGTTGATAGCAAGACCATGCCATGGCATCATTAACGTTAATATATTTCCCAACTTTTCAACCCGTATTTTATTGATGAGTGGTTTTGTTTTCCAAGTGCCAATTTTTTCGCATGAGTAAGCGGCAGAGTCAAATTTCAAGGTTGGGTCTTTTTTTCATGTTTACAAGCAACATTTAATATACCCATTAATAAGCAAGGAAAATTGAAATGAAAAAAATGGCATTATGGTAATAAACAGTCATCTTTTTATAATGCAGCTGCTCCTCCTCCACCCTTTAAGACTATAATTTGCATTAATTTCTTGGCAAAGGAAATGGAGAAAAGATAAAAACTTGTCTTATTCGCCATCGCATATCTCCAAAGATGAACTTCCGGTTTAGTTCAAGGAGAATGTTTGAATTATTCTGGTGAATGTGCTTAATAATACTTTTGGAAGCACAAGGTTTGTCAATTATTGGGTTTGGTGGCAGTTTTAGGTAAGATTGAGCTTTAGCATT
>JAQFZO010001994.1:0-13560 GCA_034695885.1 Geophilus flavus
ACATTAATCTTCAAAAAGAAGTGTCATGTAATTTACAAACATGCCAAATACGTACTGGTATACAGAAAAAAACACAAAAGCTCAAAAAGTAACTCAAAACTTGTAAACTGATTTACACAGATGTAACTTGGATTTTACATCCGAAAAAAGGAGGGAGAAACTTCCAAGTCCTACTACCTCTATGTGGTTTTTCCCACTAGTGGGCACTAAGCGATGTCTAGGTACTGAAACCAACTAGTTATCTTTTCTTTCCTATCATTAATTTTTCCTCTATTCTTATTTCGTTTTCTTTTTCTGTGTCTCCATTAGATGTCTGAGTTCCTGGTTGGGTCTTATTTTTTATTGTTAGGGAGCTTTGTTTCTCTTGATGGTTTGGAGGAGTGGGATGTTTACGTATACAATTCTGAAAATTTCTGTGATTTGAGTGATGAGAGTAGCAGATCTGGGCATTCGGTTTTCCTCTAAGCCTGTGAAAACATCTGAGCTTTGCTCCCATTCAGTGAGGGTTAAATGGACCACTTCTCTTCTCTTATTTGGTTGTGCAATTTGGGAGATGACAGTAGCAGGTTATATCCTGTGGATTTCCCTAAACCTGTGAAGAGAGGTTTTTGTATTTTTCCTCCCTTGGAGAATTCTGATGGGGCACATCTTTCTTCCAATTAAAACCCAATGCACATGGTGATCCCTTTAATTGTTTGTTCCTCATAAAGGTATTTGTTCTTTTAGTATGTTTTTTCCATTTGGTTGTGCCTGTGGTGTCCCGTTTTCTTGGCATTAACATTTGAAATTGATTCATGGATTTTATCGTACCACAAAATGAATGACAGGGTTACGTAAAGGTCGTAAAGTGATAAAGTGATAAGTTACTAATTGTGATGTATCAACGCCAGTGAATAATTACTTGAGTGCATTTAATAACGACTCGAAAGTTCAGTAGAAAAAATGGTCACGTTAAATTATAATTCACATTGGGAAAAATAAATCTAACTTCCTGGAGCAGGAGCCAAATTTTTGAGTAGGTACAGAATTGGAAAACGACTGGATAGAATTTGATTTTTTGTTGTGATCAATTAGTACACGGGTCTCTAATAAAGCGCGGGGGAAACTGAATTCTGCAATTAGTACGCGGGGTGCACTACAGTATTAGAGGATTTACGGTATTAATAAAAAAAACCTCCTTTTGCTAATGTGTATAAAACAATTACTTTGTATCTTTACAAAATTATTTCTTAAAGAATTCCAAACTATGTTAAAGAACTTTGACAATTTATTAATCAATAACACGCAATTCGCGTCACGATTAATGGCCAGCGACATCTTGTGGCGTCGATTTGCAGTTTGTGTCTGTCAAAATGGCGTCGACGAATTTGTTCGTGTACAAGTGTGGACCTCAAAATTATTCAAAGAAAGCTCGGAATTATGTTTTACTGATGCTAGCAACTACCCAAAACGGATTAGGATCGTAAGCTACACACGAAAGTACATTTTCCACTTTAATCGCCTCGAAAAGTACGTAGTAATAAATCCATTTTTTCCTCGTCAGGATACACGGAAAACTAAATCGCAGTTTCAAATTTCGTCACCAGGGAAAGGAAAAATGAAATGTATTGCACATCAAACTTTTCGCTGACAGTTTATCTCCCATGATACAATACGATACGTTAAAGAGAACGATGTTTGCGAAGAGAATCGGATTATTTACGCTACGCAGCATTTCCATAGTGATTCCACGATTGCTGCGCGAAATAGTTTAAATTATATCATCTTGTTCTTGGTGAGTGACAAACCGAGTTGTCCTGATTATTTCATGAGACAAAAAAAGAGAAAGAGGTCGCATAAACGTTTGCACTTGACCAGATTCGTGCAAATTGCGATGCCTGCATCAGAGCACTCTTAATGTGATGTGACGTGACGAGTCCAGCAGAAATGCTTAGATTCTAATCCTGCAGCCTGCTGAATTAATTAAAAGTGTAAGATTTGATGTGAAATGACACAAGCACAGCAAAAAAATCTTGTAAAATGTGTAAAAATGTATAAAAATTTGGCCACTTTATTTCTGAAAAATTTTCACTTTAAATCATGCAAGACAATAAGTCACAAATCTAAATTTTACAAACTTTTTGTAAGAAAAATTAAATTTTGCAAAGATTCTGTAAAAATTAATCTGCTGGATTAAATTTTGCAAACTTTTTTGCGCAAAAGTAGCCACAAAAGTAGAAAATCGTAAAATATTTGCAAAAATACGGAAATTCTGACAGAAAAATGCAAACATTTTATAAAGTTTTTTAGCTGGGATTTTAAAGCGATATCTTTCCTTCTTGTCGTCTCTATTGGGATTTTTTCCCTCATTTTCCTGTGGGCTGGTGAGCAACAAACCTCCGATGCCATAAAAATTTAGTTCGTTCAGAATGTTTCTCACATTCTGCCTTTAGATTATCAACACACTAACAAAAGTCAAAAGAATTGCACAGACCCCTAGGAGTCCTGGTTAGAATATTTTTTTATTTATTTGTACAAGATGAAAAATTAAATTTTTTTTTAATATTTTTTTTTTTACCCTCCAAATAATTTAGCAGGACTGAAAAATTGATTGCAATAGTTTTTCAGAGATGGAGTTTCTTGAACCACTTTTTCCCTATAAAAAAAATCACTAAAAATCAGAAAATTGTATTTTATACACTTAAAAATATTTTAATCTGCAAGTTGTTCCTTATTAGTTCTAAGTTAGGTTTAAGTGTTCTGTCTAAACCTAGCTTTAAGCCTTTACAGTTGTTTATATTCTATTTCCATAGTTCATCTTTGTTGCCGCTGCCTGATATCTTTGTTATAATACATGACTATTCTTGTTGTATCACACAGAGGTATTGTAGTCTCATTATTAAATCAGTTGTAGATCTGAAGTTGTGCTTGTCACACTTCTTTCCCTACTCTCTGAATTTTGAGTTTTCTTTGCGTAAACCTGTCGTTTATGTATGATAGAATGAATACTCTGTATGTACATGGACTAATGAATTCCTTACTTTATTTGTTACGGGTTTGATTTTCCTCTTTTAGAATCGCAATTCAAACGGCCATTAAGCCTAGACGTAAATAACTTTTTAGAAAAATGGAAAAATTGGTTGCGATTGGTTTATGTGGATTTTTGATCGTTTCAAGCGGCCAAAACTACCTTTTTTTATCTTTAACTTGTTCCATGTTAGTTCTAAGTTAGGTTTAAGTGTTATTTTCCTCTGTTCTTTCTAAACCTTGTTTTAAGCCTTTTCACTTTGTTATAGTGCATGACTATTCTTGTTGTATCACCACTGTGTGATACAACAAATCCACTACTGATTTAATAATGAAACAGTTAAAGATTACGTACGTAATCTTTAACTTTCATTATTAAATCAGTAGTGGATTTGTCAGTTACACTTCTTTTCCCTACTCATCAGTTCTCTCTGAATTTTGAATTTTCTAAATTTGATCTGCCATACCTCTGTGTGGTTTTCCCCATCACAGTAAAAAGTTTTGTTCCTATATATGAACTCCTATATGTTCAAGTGTGCAAATTAGGTTGTAAATGAATAATTTACACCTGAAGGGAGTTAAAAAATCATTTGTCACATTTTATTTAGTAGCCCTCCTTAAACTAGACAATGGCTAGCGGGGGAAGACACTTCCAAGCCTATCTCTTTGTGGTTACCCCATTCTTTCTCTTTCTCTGTCTCTCTCTCTCGTTGCCCTTCTCTCTCTCTCATTTGCGTTGTTTTCTTAATACGGTACTGTATCGTTTTAGAATTTGTAGATATAGGATATCCTTCGCACAAAAAACAAAACCTTTAAATTGTCACAGCGGAAAAAAGTTTGGTGAATATGTCTAATACAAATAAAAATCAAAAAATCAACAAAAAATCATGAATTACAAAAAAAAATTAAACTTATTACCGACGGGGCCAAGCTCGATACTGAAATCGCTTGCCAATGCATTCAAAAGTGCGTTTTGGTTGTCAATGCTTCTAAAGAAATATCGAATTTGCTCCTCTATCTATATTGCTAGGGAGGTTCTAGTGGGGCTTATCTTTCTTCAGCTTAAAGCTCTGGGGCCGCTGGCAACCTTATAAGCACTGTGTCTCTGTCTGTTTTCATGTATCCATTTGTTTTGGGTTCCTTGTTGGTTTTACTTTCCATTTTTAGGGGACCTGTTTCCTTTTGGTCGTTTGGCAGAGGTTTGGGTTGTTTTTACCAGCAGTATGGCCATTGCCCACTTAGTTATTTGGGAGATGAGAGTAGGAGGTTCATCAGGTTTTCCCCTACACCTGGAGGTTCTGCTGGCGCTTATTTTTCTTCCAATTGCAGCTTAGGGTACGTGGTAAATCCCCTTACTGTTGGTTTCCCCTTTTCTTTCATTTCTTTGAGGGTTTATTTATTTACTATTTATTTTTTTAATTTGGTTGTTCCAGCAGTGTCTTCATTCCACTGGCATCTGCCTAGTTCCAACATGGAGACATTTGACATAAAATTAAACTGGAGGGGATAGGTCTAGGTCTAAACTACAATACACCACTAACAATATTTGTATTGCCCTCTGCATGTATTTTTACATTTCTCTCCAATACTGCTTCACTCAATTGGTTTTTCTATCATGATGTCTTAGAATTTTTTATTGGTAGGAATTCAAGAGTGTCAAAAAATTTACTGCAGACTTGCTACGATGTCCATTACCTATATACTGTACACGAGATAGAGGAAGTGTCAATTACGTATATATAAAGTTATAAAACTATCTTTTAAACATTTCACACACAAAATGCAGTAATACATATCCATCAAGACTTGTGTATATATACTGTGTACTTATACATCTATGGCTATCCATTGTTGTTTTTTGGTTTCAAGTTAGTCTTTTCTCTGAAGTTTAAGATTTTCCTGTTTATTATAAAGTTTTTCTTTCTGTCTCTGTCTCTCTCTCTCTCATAAAAATAAAGAAATTAATAAAATCCGTTTCGTCGATCCATAATGACGTTTTAAGCTCCAACAGTCATTGTCAGAAAACCCACAAGTCATACAAACATATTCTGAGGCGTCTGTCATTGTAAAATTTTGAATAAAAAAAAGTACAAAAGCAGTAGGACTAAATTCTGTATTCTAGGTAAAGAGGGGTGAAACGAATTTAAAATGCCACGAAGTTTATGTAGATGAAACTTCAGTATCAAAATAGTACTCACAATTATTTTCAATTTTTTTAATCCACTATAAGCAGTGTAACATCACTGCTAAAAACCAAGACGACCTAGTGTGGTCGCCAGTCACAATGACCCTATGACGTCATAAGATATGTTGTCAATTGTGTTTTAACGGCGTTGTATAGTTCAATGTTTTTGTTATTTTTTGATTCGGCTTCAATTAAAGGTTTCTGATTTTTGTGTGTTTTCAATTCTTTCAACTTGGCATTGAGATGGTTGCCCCAAGACAATCGAGACATTTGCCTTGTTCTGATTTAATTTTGTGTAATTTTTGGATATTGTATCAGTTGAAATTGTTTTAATGTGTATTGATAGGAACTGTGTGACCTCAAACTATATACTAGTATCTGTCTATCTAGCCCTCCTTCATTTCTTGAGTTGATGATATTGCCACTATAGCAGCTTCTCTCTTTGAGAAAGCCATGTACAAATACTATATGTATACAGACATAAAACACTATTTAGGGTTAAAAAAAAGTCATGTACACAACATGGCCTGCTGGTGATCTTTTTTCTTACTCTCCTTTTTCATTTTTCCTCTTTTTTTTTCTCTTTTTTATTTTCATGTCTTCATTTGTGTTGTTTCTGGTTGGTTTTACTTTCCATTTCTAGGGGACCATTTTCTTTTTCGGTGGTTAGGAGGAACATTGTTGGTTTACACTATAGTCTGTTTGCTTATTTAAAGATAGTTCAAAATGCCCCGTCATTTGTTCAAGACTGCTCTTCATAGGTTGTAATGCACCTAAAGAAATAATTCCTGACCGGTTGCAGTGATTGAGCCTTAAAATTTCTGTTTTGATCGGTTGGGTCTAAAAACTGATCACTTGACATATCGTACGTTTGTTTACGCTAGGTTTAGGTACGATGGTCCTTGTCCAAACTTCTCGACCAATTACAGGACAGTTTGAACTATCTTGAAATAAGTGAACAAACTATAGGGGTAAAAACACCCCTATATTTCATTTGGTTTAATCTCCTTTATTAGTAATTACAGTAATGTAATTACTGCGGGAGGAGTTATGGTAGCCATGTTGTTGAGGTGTTAGTGGTGGGTGGATTTGCTCATCAAATTCTGCTGGGTGATCCATTTCTTCATCAAGTTGGGTGTGTAATGGATTATGTTAACAAAATGGTTTTTGTTAGTCAGAACCAGCTCCCCATGCCCCACCTCGGTATGTATGCCGCCATCTAGTGGCGACACTCGCCAACTTACATCCGTGTTTATTATCCAATCAGGTTGATTGTTATAGGAGATTAAACCGAATGAAATATAGGGGTGTTTTTACCCCTAACAATATACTTCAAGGTGTTTATTTACTTCTTTTATACCTCACCAAAGCAGTATGGGGCAATGGCATACGGTACATTGTCACCCAATTTTTTGACATACGTACAATCTGTTCAGACTAACTTGAGAGCCTATTTCTTTTTTTCCAAGAGAAATTCATTTATGTAATTTTTATTTCAATTTCATTTTTTTAAAGCTTTAGCAGCAGATTGCAGGAAAGCAGTGCCCAATTTCATCATAAATAATTCAACGAGCATGAATACTGTTTGGGATATCAGGAGCATTAAATCATCAATAGAAAGCGCAACATTCGTTTCCGTAAACGAAACACTGACTTTAAAGGGATTATTTATAAAATTGATGAAAATATTATTTTAGGAAGGCAAGAAATACAAATATAATGACAAAGTTTCCAAAGATGAAATCTTCGCGTCATTAGGAAACCAATTACAAATTAAAAAAGGCAAGTGGCATAAAAATCAAATCTTGAGTTTGGTTTTAAACGTTGAATGCACCTGTACTGTATACATGAATTGAAGAAATTCGATCTAGAATAAAACACTGAATGGTTGTTTAAAATTCCACCGCTAGACGGCGCTGAAGGTCGTTAGCAAGCTCACGTCAGTTGAATACTTGTAACTTTTATAAGTTGAAAAATTCTAAAAAATGTGAATCCTCATTCCCCTCTGTATACGAGTACTTGCAACGTACAACTTTATCAACTCTCTTCAAAATTTAAGAAAGGCACACATCTTGCTTTTATGTAATTTCGATTTTTATTTCAGTTTTGATTTGGTTTGGTGTATAAAATATTAAAATATAATGCATAAATGGTAACCTGTAAATTTCCCTTAAAAATTTTTAGAGGAAAAATTCCGAATTGCTCGTGAAGCTAAGATAATCATCCAATATAAACCACAAGTGAATAAAACTGGAAAATTCGGGGATATAATTATGGTACAGTACATGCACACAACAAGGGGACCCAGAATAACTGTTACATTCAAATTACTCATTAATGTGCATGAGGAGAAAATTACACTTCTAATGTAATGTATGTACATTAATAAAAAATCGGAAGACATAACAAAGCACATTTTAGACAAATCTTAGCATGCTCTACAACTTTCTATATGGTTCTTGAGATAGAGTAAGAATAACCTTGAAACTGAGGTCAGAGTTTAATTTTGACGAGACCATTCAGCTAAGTTGCTATCACTTGCTTTCATTCAGTTTATAGAAGTGTTACTTTCTAATCTTACATTGTAAATCAGTAATTGGAAGGTATTATTCTGAGTTACCAATTGTATTTCGCAATAACAATGAACACGGCATTTCATTCATCATTATTTTTCAGGTAAATTTAGAAGGAAAGGTTAGACAGAATAAATTTATTGGTTCCTCAGTGCTTCGAATCTCAAATATTTTCAAGCATAGCGAAATTTTATTCACTTTTAAAAAGGTACCGTATCCACAAGTTAAATTTTATTACTTAGCAAATGACAATAAATATATTATGTTTCAGTACAACTTCCTAAATAGAACAGCTTTTGTCTGCATTGGTGGCGCTGAAGAACAAGAATGTCACAGTTCTTGCCTTTTGGAAGCAATCGAAAGAGAAATTCGACCAACTTGCAGGTTAGTAAAAGCAAGAATGGATAAGCTTATCCATTCTTGGTAAAAGTAGAAGTTTTTCACAACCGACCGGTAGTCATTTTAAAAATCCTAACGAATTAAAACAAACTCATCCGTCGCTTGAACTTCCAGATTGCCCTACTTTCCCGATTCAAACCTCAAAGATTGTGTGGCAACCAAAGAAACATGCGACTTGGCGGCGAATGCACCTCAAATTGTGAAAAGAGTAAACCCGCATTACATGTGTAAATGCGCAAGAGCTTGTCAGAAAATCGTTTACATCTCTCACCAGTACTTTGACGACATCATCGACAGCACTTTGACCGTTCACTCCTTCAGCAGCTCGATCCTCACGTTATCCCAATACTTTTGCTACGACTTCATCACCCTGCTGTGCGAAATCGGAGGATTCTTGGGACTTTACATCGGAGTTTCGTGCTTGCCCCTGATAGAATTTGTTGTTTGTTGTCTTCAGAAAGAATGTAACAAACTTTTATTACGGCGGAAAGGAAAAACACGTTTCGAAAAACGAGTCTTCCATCGGATTCGGAGAATTTTCGACCGTCAAAAGGCGTTATCGAATAAGTCTCCGGGAATGAGATTTTCCGATTTAGCGACGATCAAGACGTTGGTTTGCATCACTTGCTTGTGTTTTTGTGTTTATCAAATGAGCTTTAAAATTGGGGCGTTTTTCACATATCCCACTTATACCTCCATAGAAGTGGTCGAAGATGAGTTTATTCAGATTCCCTCATTTGTCGTATGTAACGAAGATGCTGTGACCGAGCTAAAGTTGGAAGTCATCAAAAGAAAAAATTTAAGCAAAATTTGTGTTGATGAGGTGAATATCGTGGAATTACTGGATTTGCCACATCCATTTACTCACAATGCAAGTGAGGTGTGGAAAAAATCATCGAATGTAGACAGTTTCATTGCTTTGGTAAGCAATTCGATTTGTATTTCAATTTTGGAAGTATTATTTCACTTGTTTAACGATTGCAGGAATTAATAAGTTTTAATGTTGCCTTCATAAATGAGAAAGAAGGAAACAAAACACCAATTGCAACAATATTTGGAGAGTGCACTAAAGTGGAATATGGTAAACAGTTATCATCTTTATACATTCATTATATTCTTCATAATATAATTAATTCCAAATAATGTCAATAGATGTTGTGCAATACAACGTGGCGACTGCTTACGTTTTTGTTGTGCAACTTGTCATACCTGAAGGTTGCAATCCGCATAATAAAGTATGTCTTTTAATGCAATTGTGTCAAATTTCAACATCAATAATTCATCTGTCACTTCTAGATTTTCTTGATGGCCACAGAAAATAGAATCGATTTCAAAGCTTACATCTTTCATCCACACAATTCGTGGATGCATGTGATTTTAATGACGCAAACAGTAAGAATTTATGGTATAGATTTACAATATACACCAAAAACCTTTGAAATTACAGTTGAAAAGATTGAACACCCCAAAAAATCCTTGTGTAACGTTAGAAGAATTTAGAAGATGTGAAGACGACTGCTTGATTGACACTTTTCGCAATCAAAACATCAATTGCAGGTACCGTAAATATCAATTTCACGTAAAAATTATTGTAATTTAAATTTATCAAAATATGTTTCCCAGACTGCCATTCATAAACAATGCATCCTTAAATCTCTGTACTGATTCGATTTCGGCTAAACGGGTCGTGGAATCTTATGTCAAAGTCTTTGCTAATGTCGATGCTCACCGAAACTGCGGCTGCCACCCACCATGCGAACTCACTTATTATATTCCTCATGAAGAATACGAACAAACGTTCGAAAAATTTATTGAGAATAATTTTGTGATGACGAGATATGAACTAGAAAGTAATTTTCGAGAAGTGTTCAATCAAGAATTACAATTGCCTTTCAACAAACTAGTGTGTGATATCGGTGCCATTATGGGTTTCTTTTTGGGCGTTTCATTTTTCTCACTTTTAAATCAAATACCGAATATTTCTTACGTCATCAATCACTATATTAACCATAAATAAATCACTCACCCTCATTCTAACTTTTAATGCGCTTGGAACGCAGTGACGAAACATTTAACACACAATATAATTATGGTCACATAAGTCTTCTGACAATTTAACCTTATTATTCACTGTTGAATAAATTATTAGTTATTTAGTATTAATTTATAAGTGTAGGTGTTCACCAAGGATTGTTGTATTAGGTATTTATTACTGACTAAAAATTGTGTAATTTCTGTGTAATATCTTGGATATTCGATCCCTAAATTACATATTGGACAATCCCTCAAGTAATAATACAATACAGTTTCCTAATTAAACTGATACCTTTTACGACCATACGAAACAAACATGTTTATAGTAACTAATAAAATAACCATAAACCAACTTATCACTTGAGCATAATTTTTATTTTCCTGTTTATTGCGTAAAAAATCAATAATTAAGTTGTTTACTAATATTTCCCAGAGTTAAGCCCTAACACCATAAAAAGCAACATTAAGATATTCAATTGCTTCCTGTCCTTGCCCACAAAACATCATTAAACTTCCAAATGCCTTCCTGTTTTTCAATACACTTTCCACCTGGCTTTTGAATAGTAAAAACCTTGAAATTTGCATCTAGCAAAATATTTAGGGCTGAATCATCAAAGAGCATAGTAATGACCTTTAAACTCATACGTCACGCAGCCCATGCTAGGAAAATCAGGAAAATGGTAAGGGAGTACAAAAAAATGGACATTGAAGTTCCCAATTTGATTCCTCAGTTTGACATCATTTACAAAGAAGGCTTTATCAACTTCTACTCTTTGATCTGGCTTTTACTGACGGTGACAATCATGTCGCTATTTGCTTACCAAACGTATGTGCAGTTGAAATTCTTCTTGACATCACCAGTTAAGGTTGGTGCTACTATTACGGAGGATGCAGAAGATGATTTTCCAGTTGTGGCTCTGCTTGCTGTCGACACCAATGAAAGTCTTCAATATGAGGCAAATGTGAAAAACAAGCAGGGATTTAATGGCTATGACGGTAAGATCTCGGGTTGTTTTGTTGAAAAAATAAGGTTGATGTCACTTTTTTAATATTCGCATTTAAGAAAGGGCAATTTTAACAACTTTTATTTCAATTTCTTTTTTTAAAATCTGTGTAGATGAATGCTTGAAAGGATTTCCATATTTCATCATAGATAATTCAACGAGCATGAATACTATTTGGGATATCAGGAATACTAAATCAATAATAGAAATAGCAACATTCGTTTCAGTAAACAAAAAACACTGCCTGAAAAGGGATTATTTATAATCATTAATAAAAATACTATATTTTAGGGTGGTAAGAAATACAAGTATAATGACCAAGTTTCCATGGATGCAATCTTCGTGGCATTAGGAACTCAATTACAAATTAAAAAAGGCAAATAACAAACATACTATAGCTGTAACAGCTAGTAATTAACTTTTATCCATTCAAAGTCACACAGTTTGATTTGGTGTACAAAACATAAATGGTAAAACTATAAACTTCCCCTAAAAATTTTCAGAGGAAAAATTCCGAATTGATCGTCAAGCTAAGATAATCATTCAATATAAACCAGGACTGAATAAAACTGGAGACTTTGGAGATATAATTATGGTATACGCACATCCTGTACACGGGCTCCCAGAATAACTGTCATTTATTTTGTCATTTTGAGTTGAATTGTCAATCTCCTTTAAATATTAGCCTGACCCAATAGCCTAGTGACAGTATTTGGAACTAAGTCAGTTGTAATTTGGCCAACACTGACAAGTTAGTAAAATAAAAATTTTCATGACCATCAAGTTTTGCACCATCACGAGTTAAACAGCTTACATCCCAAACTCACTTCAGATTTATTAAATGAGTATAAACTGAAACAAAGTAAGGACTGGCAACCTTAATGATGTCATCAAAATTGACCTTTGACTTCAGTTGAAACCTTGAAACTAAGGTAAAAGGTCACTTTTGATTACACCATTAAAGTTGCCATCCCTTGTTTCATTTCAGTTATAGAAGTGTAAATTTTTTATCTTGCATTCTTAATGAGTAATTTCAATGTAACAGTTATTCTGAGACACCTGGTTTACCGCAATCAGAATAAACACACCTGACATTAAATTGATCATTATTTTTAAGGTAAATTTAGAAGGAAAGGGTAAGCTGAATAAATTTATTGGCAGCCCAGTGCTTCGAATCTCAGGTATTTTCAAGCACACTGAAATTTCATTTACTTTTAAAAAGGTACATACAAGTTAAATTTAATTTTCTACTTAGTAATTATACTAATAAAAATAGGGAATTAGCGATTTTTTGGAGCTGTAATTTTCCAAAACCAAATACCAAATTTTTAGGAATTTAGTATTCAGTACTTTACCATCATAGAAAATACAAGAAAACTTTTGTCACTTAAAATCAATGCTTATCTTAGTTTGTTAATCGACATTTGTTTTTACAAAAAATGCAAATCCCAATCCCAAAAGAATTGGGAATTTGATATAACCGAATTCCAAATCTGGCAACCAAACTTCAAGTCATGTGGTCAACAACAAAATTAATTGACATCACATGGTTTTATCTGCCCAATTAGGTGGTGTCCTCAAATCGAGTATTTGTCATTGGGGAATTACATTCCCAAAAACTTGCTAACTCCCTAATAAATATATTATGTTTCAGTACAAATTTCTAAATAGAACAGTTTCTCCCTGTATTGGAGGCACTGATGAAGAAGAATGTCACAATTCTTGCATTTTGGAAGAAATGGAAACAGAAATTCGACCAACTTGCAGGTTACTATAAAAATTTTAATCTGATTAGCTTCCAACTCTGCCAACAGACTGCACAAGTACTTCTGTTTAATCACAATTGGCAGTTTAAAAATGCTAACGAATGAAAATAAACTCATTCCTCACTTAAACTTCCAGATTGCCTTATTTTTCCAAGTCAGACCTCAAAGATTGTATGGCAACCACAGATACTTGTAACTTGATGATTAATACATCTGAAATTATGAAGAAAGTCAACCCGCAATACAAGTGTAAATGCGCAAGAGCTTGTCAGAAAGTCGTTTACATCTCCCATCAGTACTTTGACGACGTCATCGACAGCACCTTGACCGTTCACGCCTTCAGTACCACGATTGTCACGTTATCCGAATACTTTTGTTACGACTTCATCACTCTGCTGTGCGAAATCGGAGGATTCTTAGGACTTTACATCGGAGTTTCGTGCTTGTCCGTGATGGAATTTGTCGTGTGTTGTCTTCAGAAAGAATGTAACAAAATTTTATTACGGCGGAAAAGAAAAACACGTTTCGAAAAACTAGTCTTCGGTCGGTTTCCGAAAATTTTCGACAAACAAAAGTCGTTGTCGAATCAGTCA
>JAQFZO010001995.1:0-13559 GCA_034695885.1 Geophilus flavus
AATCAAAATATAATCAACTTTTTCGGTCAGTTATCAGAATTCGTTTTTCTGTGTGAAAAATTATGACGTAAATATTAGCATAATTAAGTTTTAGGTGGATAAAAATCAATTATTAGCTGTTGCAGCTGCGCAATAACGCCGTAATTACGAAAATTGCATCAGAAAATCAAAATCAGAATTGGATTTTGATTTTTAACATTGAACAAGCCTAGTGTGTCAAATAACAAATTAAGTTCTTCTACTTTGTAAAAAGGTGAAACAAACATTTAGACAATTTTGAAAATTTCACCAATGTCGATTTTATTTATGAAACCCCCTAGTGGTTTAATTAAACGACTTTGTAAGACCTGTATTTACATCGTTAAAGTGAAGTGAGACTTGCATAAATGTCACATTTGCATAACCACAAAGCGTGTCAGTCAGTTTTAAAATATAGTGAAATTTATTCGTGGAAGCGAGACTGATAAATTTTTTTTCTGATTTCGGTGGGGTGATTGACGGCTTTGTTATTTGTAGCCATTCTTCACATTCCTCGAGTCATTATCGTTGGCAATAATGGAGGTTTTCGCCCGTCCCGTGATTGCTGTGTGATGCTTAGAAACACGTGTTGGGACGAGATGTGAATGGATTTTAAGTTGAAATTGGAATTTTTATTTAATCTGGAATTGGATTTGATGGGTGGGAAGAATGAAGAAAAAGGGCGATTTAAGATCAAAAATGGAATTTTAACCTCCGCTCGGATGGGAACGAAGCTGAAAGAGTAAATCCATTCTCAGATGATACGTGTTCGGGTGTAATGGTTTGTGTTAACACCTGAGAGCTAATTAATCAAACGGGGAGGCTGATCCATAAACCCGTATCCAGTGTTCAATGATCCCGTGTGAATGGTTCATTAAGAGTAATCAACAACAAAAGTTTTAATAGATCAATTGATTTTAAAGTAGTGGCATTTAAATTACTTTTTTTTTACGTTTACGACAAAACTTTGAAATTCGCAAATTTGAGGATAAAATTCAGTAGAAAAATATTAATTCACGTATAATACATAGAGTTTTGGGAAAACTGCGGTTTTTGGTCCGAATACTGCGGTTTTCCAGTTAGAGGGAGTTTTGGATGTTGTTTGACTGGTTTTGGATTTGTTTTAGGGTAAATAAGGGATTTTTGGGTCGTTTTAGGGTAAATAAGGGATTTTTGGGTCGTTTTGGGTGATTAATGGGAGGTTTTTGGGCAATTTTGCTTGGTGTTTTATCCGATTTTCCATATAAAGTTAAACGTAATTAGTTTGCAAGTCATGTGATTCTTGTAGCTCTAGTAAAAACCTACAAATTGTACCTAAAATCATTAGTGTAGCGTAGTAATTTGTCTTGAAATTTAAAAAAAAATTGATAAAAATGATCATACATTAGTCACCTCAACTTAAGGTATTGTAAAATTTAAAATTGCAAGTTTATGGCTTAGATAATAGATATAAATACCCAAAACCACTGGAAAGTTATCAAAATTCCAAAGACCATCCAAAACACCCAGAAAACCACCGAAAATTTCTTAAAACTATTTTCAAACAATGATTTTATATTTAGTTTTTCAGATCTGGTTTTTCATGAAAAAACGTGGTTATGATATAACCGAATTCAAAACACTAATAAAACAGTAGATTCCAGTTAAAATTGTACAACCTTGGGACATAGCCATATGTTCACTCACAGAACAGTAAGGTTTGCTTTTGAAATTTGTAATTTTCATAAATAAAGGAAAAAACTTTAAAAATACATCTAAAGTTTTTTGGTTTTTTTTAAAAAAAAAAAAAAAAAAACCTTGGCTACACTAATAAGTAAGTCTAGTTTTTGCCTAAGGCCGCGAATTTTGGAGTCTTACAGTGCAGTGATAGAAAACCTTACAGTGAAGCCGATAAATTCATTATTAAATATAATAAATAAATAACCACACAGAAAGTAAAACTTACAATTTTAAAAGCATTTACGTCGTCGTCGAACAGTTGTTTTCCACCAATGGATTACATGTTTTTCTCTCACCCTGCAAATTTAGTTTGGGAATAGATTTGCCTTTCTTCTTCTCCATTTGACTTTAAAATTTTTGTGCGTTTCATTACACACTTTGGCGAACGTTGCGTCCAGGTAACAAATGATTCTCTTGAGGGAACTGCTTGCCTTAGATTCTCGAATAACGACGAGACGGTACGTAGAAGAGACGAATTTAGGTACTCCCAGTGGGTCACCAAAGAGCCAAGTGGGTCTACAGATGCTCGCGTTTCAGAGGGACCCGTTAGTGTTGAAAATCACGTCACCTGCATCCTGATTGATTTTAAACTGGCCTTTAAAATGATGTCGTTTAAAGCAGAAAGAATGCGAACGAGAAGACGCAAACTGATTTCAATCAATAAATAGATTTTTTTTTTTATTATTATACAAAGAAAATCAATTTTTTCTCTTCTTTTATCAATTTATCAGTGCGGGAAATTTTACCTTTTTCTTTTTTCCCCTTTCCGTTTTTCTCGGGTTTGTTTGTATATTAGTTTTGTATAGTGGCTTTCCAGCCATTTATTACACAGCTGATAGTATTGTGAGAGCTAAGAATGGGGTGAATGGGAAATTGATAGAAAAGACCATCGAGAAAGGGAAAATAGAGAAGGAAAAAAAAATAGCATAAAAGGAACTTTTTAGAATTTATCAGTTGTACAATTTTTCTGGAGAAAAATATCAAAAGTCGTGGAGTTTCTTTTAAAAATAAAGAATCAAAAAAATTGGTTTGGTATGAGAAAAGTTTTCTCGAGTTGTTGGTTTTTCGAAAATAGAAAAATAAAACTCCGATGATGAATTACTCGAGAATTTTTGAGTAAATTTAATTTCATTTGTTTGATTAAACCTGATGTTTACAAAGCATTTATTCAAACTTGTAATTAAAATCAATATTTATAATTTTTCTTAAATGTGCATTGGCGCGTGTGTCGAGAGTTTAATTAAACTTGATTTCTAATAGGAGAAACATTTTGCTGAAATAAAATGAACTCTAACGAGTTTTTTTTTTTAAATATGTCAATGAAGGTTTTGATCTTTTTTTTTTCTCTTTCCCTCTCTCTTCTTAGAAGAAGAAAGTATAGGAGAAAATAGTTGAAAGTATGTGATTCACGCGTGCACGAGTTCTCTTTAGAAATTAGCCATGATAATTAAATTCTTTATCGTCAAGACCAATTTGAAATTCAATCAGTTTAACTGCATTTGCTCGCTAACTTTGGCAATTAATGTTTGAATATATTTAAGATTGAAAAAACAGGGGGAAATAAGTTTGGAATTAAAAATCGTGATAATTTTTAAAGAAGCAACCGTCCTGCAATTTCAACGACTAAACCATCTTCCCCTTATTTTTTTTTATTATATAGATTTTATAAGAAAATTATAAATTTTTATAAATATATATCATCATTTTTTTATTTTTTCATAATTGATTAAGATGGAAAACTTGAAAACTTCTCAGCTGGATAAATATTTGGTTGAAGAGAATAGTGTGCGTGCTTTCTCTTTGATTGAAAGGATGCACCAATGTCAATATTAATTTTTTTAAGGCAATTTCCATTTTAAGTTGAGTTTTTCTTTTTATTATTTACAGTTTCTGTAGTACATCTTCTCTTCTCGAAATGAACTTTTAAAAAATTATATATTTTTTATTCACCCTGAAAATGAAATTACAAAACTTTAAATGAAAAACATTTTTTTCCTTCTTTCCACGAAGGAACGGAGTTAACGATGATTATTTCTCGAGGTAGCTTTAGATAACCTTATGAAATTGTTCTTAATTAGCGAGCAAGAGCTGATTAATTCACCTGTTGTAGCTTCAATCTGTAGGCTCTGACAAATTATGGCAATTTCCGAATCTTTTTAGCCAGGGAGAAATATTAGAAAGCAACCGACATTTGACTCATCGTTTTTATCACGTGCTTCGACTAGCCGAAATGTTATTAAGGTAAATAAGTCATCATAACGACATTAAAAATTCATTTAAAATTTATATAAGATTGCGGTTATAAAACAAGTGGATGGAAGTAAAATGCCTTAAATTAATGAGTAATCGCATCTCTGAGGAAAGTCGAGCTCACATTCCTCTTACAGGTTTCCAATCCTCGGCGGTCACGTTAAGGTATGAAGTGGAGTGGGCTACGGCGAGAAATAAATCAGGTGAAAATGCAACTTGTGGAGTGAGCTAGCGATAGGAGCAGGTGATAAAATACGCCCAGGAATAAAACCCGGGGTATATTAGTCCTAAAGGTATGTTAAATATGGCTCTCGTTCCGAATAAAGATGTAAATAAAGATGAGGATTAAAAGTATCCCGATAACATTTTTTTTATTTTTAGTCCTCCTTACGATCCAACAACACGCGCTTTATTTTGATTTATTCCGGGGATTTGTATCGATAACACGGGATTAAAGATGGAGGTGGTAATTACGGTAATTAAGTTGTCGATATAAAGTGTTGACTGTGGACGTTTTCTCTTCGAACGAAACGAACCAACGAACGAATGAGATATCTTGCACTGATCGCTGATAATTCATGATTTAATTTATGGGAGAGACCTTAATAGGTCATTTGAGAGCGGTCTATAATTTTGATTTAGTATTTGGAATTGCAAATAGTGATTTATGAGCTCACATGAAAAAAATGGAGAGGATAATTTGGATTTAAGTATTTATGTGAAGGGGAAAGTTATGAGGTATAAACGACGTAATTGAATTTAGTGTTTTTCCCATTAATTAGAAATGATTTTTTTTCTTCGAATTTTGTCTTTAAAATATTAAAGGTGAACGGTTACAGGCGTTTGAATCGGAGAATTAAGAGTGTGTAATATTTTTATTTTTCTTCTAGGCTGGTAACTATATACAGCTCGTTTGCTGAATCGTAATTCGAGTGATAGCGATAGCAAAAGTAATAATATTAGGCGAATAGAGTGAGTTTTTGAGGCAATAGTTGTAATGTAAGCACATTCTGCCCCATGGACATGTATTTTTCCCACACAGGTCACATTGTTTTGACCTAATTTGCATTTTCCCGTCTCTATTATCAACTTGCAACTTTCAAACCCACAAGGTTGTATTTTATTCTCTCATGGCGCAGTGGAACAATAGAACGAACCTAAAAAGATTTACGGAAAATTTCCCTCAATCTTGTATCTTTTTTATTTTGTAAAGAATAGTTTTTTCTTCTACTCTGGTAACTATACAGCTCGTTTGCTGAATTGTAATTCGAGTGATAGCGATAGTAAAAGTAATAATATTAGGCGGATAGTGAGTTTTGGAGGCGATAGTAAAGTCCTTTGCACCATATTTGCAGTGTAAGATGCAAGGAGAAGAGTAAATGTTGTGAGGCAAAAAGCTGTGCGCGATGTTGTGCAGGGTTCAAAGGAGACTCGCACAAGCAACGGAAATTGAAAAGTGGCTCCAACTTTCAAATTACACTCTCCAATTGAGCTGCACTCAAGTTGAAATTCGATTTACCAACTCCACAGTCCAAGATGTGGCGCACGATCTCATTTCACTCTTCTCTCGATTGCTACCATCATCTTTTTCTTTGCAATCCGCACTCTGGCGGTTATCGTCCAGTGCTATTTGCCGTCCATATTTAATCTTGACGTCACAACTTTTCTCAATTTCCCCCCGGCTGTCGAGACAATTCTAGTTTAATCCATTTTGTTCCTCTGTGTTTGTAATCATTTTTCTCAATTAAGTTATCGTCTATTCTTGGTCGTTTTGGTCTTTGCGGGAATTAAAAGAGGATTGAAGTCTACGCGGGGATTAAAGAATGGAGTATTTGTATTTGTTGCTTTACAATTTTAGGGTTAACTTAATATAAGGATTTTATCGTGAATATCGTGCACGAAACAAGTGGATTAATTTCGGTAATTAATTCACAAATTACCTGCATGTTTATTACAAAAGGTTACAAGATGGACGCTTATTTTTCCCTTAAAATTCTAGAGGATTAGCCTTTGTTTTAAATTTGATTAAAAATCGTAAAGATTACATTTTCTTTTTTTTTTTAAATTACCGTACGTTTCTATTAAATGGCACAATAAGATTAGCCGTTACGCTCGGGTGATTGACGTCACCGATATTCCCAGAGGAGTATGTGGTAATCTGAGTAAAAAAAGACCGGTCTCATTAGCAGCATGTGACACCAACCCCCGAACAGAGTAATAACAAGAACAACTCTTGAGTGCAGAATGCCAGGAAATCTCGAGTTGCCAAGTTCTTACGAGTCCATCTGCTTTTGACTGATGATTTCTCATTAACATCCTCTTGGCGCTCTGTCTGAGTTATATACGTACAAAACTCACTGTTTTAACACACTTTATTCTCTTTCTGCTGATATTATCAATTGAACTCTTAATTGAAATGACATTTCTTAGTAAAATTAATTAAAAAGTTGAAAAAAAATATTTCAAAAAAAATTTTTTTTGAGCAAAAAAAATGAGGGAAGAGAATAAAAATAGAAATGTCTTTTTAATTTACTTTTTTCTATGAGTTGGAGTTGAAACTTGGCAGACCTTTTTATATTGGTGCATGTTTTTTTCTCTTTCCGTTAGAAAAATATTTTTTTAAATCTTCATTTGAAATGCAGGTGATGTGTTTTTTGATTCCTCCCTGTCGCCATGACGACCGCATCCCAACCCAACCCTCTTTTTTTTTTTTGCTTTCGTAATGAAGGAAATGACAGTCGTCAGCTCCAATTTGCAAAAATAAAATTTTGTGTGGAGTTGGTCGCTAATTGCACTGCACACGTAATTAGTAAAGGGAAATGGCAGGCTATTTGACAAAAGTAGTCGAATGTGTGAGTGGAATAAAAATAAAAATAATTATTTGAAAAAAAAAAATTAAAATTGAAAAAGGAACTTTTAATTAGTTGATTGAGGTGCCGAAAATTGATAGTTAATTTCATGTCGTAATGTGAAAAAATGTGTGAAAGGGTTCGGGTGACACTGATAAAAGAAATTCAAAATGGAAATTTAATGCCTCGAAAGTTCAAAGGATTAAAAGTTTACTTTTTAAATCGTACCGACCCTTTTATTTATTTATTTATTTTTTCTTTGAGGGAGGGGTCTGATGCATTATTTATTTACTTATTTTGAATTCTTTTTTCTCTAAAGTTTGAAAGAAGTTTTTTTTTGTGTACTCCGTATTTTGTTATGTCACCTGTGTTTTTTTAAGGTGACAGTTTTTGTAAATAGATTTTTTTTTTTGGTTTGTAGTTTGCTGACGTTTCACATGAGTGCTCTATGCTAGAATAATTGGAAAAGGGAATGAGCTTCTATCCCCATGCTTGATCAATTTCTTACCTTGAGGCTCGAATTAATGCGCATGCGCGCACGGAAGGTTGGAGGAGAGTGACAAAAGTCGAAAACAAAAGTATTGAGGTATGAAGAGGAGTAAGGACGGTTTACTTTGTTCTGTGAAATGAAATTTATTGATGAAATTGAGGAATTATGACTTTGAAATACTGTTCTGTTCAAAGGGGAGGATTTTTAAATTTTTACTTATTGCAAGCCCTAGATTTCGGGTTTGTGAAAATCCTTGCGAATGTGAAGTTCTCAAATACTCGGAAGTTTCTCGAACCTCGTTATAAAGAACTCGTTTATAATGAATTCCTCGATATAACAAATTTTATAAGTTGTGCGATTGGATTCGTATTTCCTACTACACTATTGTAACGGGAAAAACCTCGAGGCTAGATATAGAAACTCTCGATTATAAAGTACGCATATGAATTGTCCTTTTGAGTTCGTTATAATGTGGCTTGACCTGTATTGTTCACATAAAATTACCGGTATTCATTATTGATTAATACAAATTTAGGAAAAGTTTTTGTCTATTTTTATATCAATGTAGTGAGGAATGTGAGAATTCTTAAAGGGATAGTACAACGAAAATTATAATTATGTAGTTAACACTGTAGATGAACGAGTAAATGGCAGTAATTATGCCGTTACAATTTTATGACTCACTACAAGTCTTTTCTTCATCGATTCTGAAAACTCCATTTCAAATGTGGGCGCCATTTTTGACCGTTACATGACGTCATAACACGTGTTCAAGGTTGTGTACGGCGTGATCTAGTACAGCAACCAGGTCAAATTCCTCGAGAACTTTGCGTTCAGACAGTTTTTCGAAGTTAGAAATCAAAAAATGACAAAAACAGTGCACTATAACGCTGTTAAAATACAATTGACAACAGGCGTGTTATGACGTCATAGGGTCATGTGACTGACGACCACACTAGAAGATTCTGATTTTTAGCAGTGATTTTACACTGCTTATAGTGGATTAAAAAAATTGAAAATAATTGTGAGTACTATTTCAATACTGAAGTTTCATCTGTATAAATTTCGAGGCATTTTAAAATCGTTGCACTATCCCTTTAAGTGGGACTAAATGAAAAGTGACTAAAATTTAAATCTCTCGCTGCGTTCAATCATAAAAATAAGTGTTTTTTGTCACGTCAGCCTGTCTCGATACACGTCAAGTAAAAAGATGGAAATAGTGGCATCAGAAGTAAAAAAATCCACTTCTATTCCTAAGATAAACGTGCATATTGAATTCTAAGTTTAATTTCCCTAATAGTAAGTAAAATTTAGTAATCATAGATTTAAATTTTAGTCACTTTTTATTTCGCCCCAGCCCCACTTAAACGACTAGAAAACGGCTACAGTTTGTCGTCACTTTAAACATATACAATTCAGGCTTTTAAATTTTCAGTGTTGATAGAAAATTAAAATTCACAGCAATTTGTATAATTTGTTTACAAAACTGTTGTTTCCCCGCCCCTCTCTAAATATTGGAAAAAGTTTTTTTGTTTTGACCCGAAGTAGTTTCGCGAGTCCCATGTGTTGTTCGTAGATTGGGGAGTCGGCTTACAATGATGGGACTCTTCGCGCGTTGTCACATGTGAAATGGAGCCAACAAGAGGAGGCAATTTTGTCGGTGGCAATTGTTGGCTGGTGCTTGCTGGATACAAACTACAGTGTGTCGAGAGAAATAGTAGTACGACCTGTATGGATGGAGAGAAGAGACTAAGCTTACTTCTTAGCATCTTTGCAATTTTCTCAAGTGAATCCCGGCCAAACTGGGTTTAGCCCTCGTGTAAAAGTAACTCTCTCGATTCACCGAAATTAAAATTTCCCTTTCATCCCTTCCCTTGAATATTTTTATCCCGGAATACAGAACTTTAAAGAAAGTCTTTTCTAACATTTTACTTAACTTTGACCAAACTTTTTTATTTCCTTTCCATTTCTTTCTCTTTAAAAATGATAGTTGAAACTAAGAGCTTCAACTTCCAAAGTCCCATTCCAAGCTACAATTAAGGGTTTCGTGCAATGAGGATTATAAATTGCGTATAGGAGAAAAAAAACCATTAAAATAAGTGGATGCCAGATTAATTCTTTCATTCCAGGATTATTTAAGACTTACTTGAATTTTTTAAATATTAATACTCTTAACCAGACGTTTAAACGTTACGGTTCCTTTAAAACTTCTTTGCAAATTGAAAAACAATCGACCCAACTTTTGCCTTCATTTAAAAACCAAAAAAGAAAAAAAAAAACATTTTAAAAAATCAGAGAAGAAAAAAAAAATAGAAAAACACTAATCAATTCCCAGTGAAGTTGCGCTCAATGTCAAACATCATTTGCATATTCCACAAACTGGAAAAGCGAAGCAGCACAACAAAATCAAATCCACATATCTAGCAGAAACATTCAAAACTCGATTTAAATAACCAACATAACACATGATTGACAGTAAACTAAGCCATAGCAATGACAGTGATGTACTAACACTCGCAAGATCCATTTTCCAATATGGCAAAGTGCCAAGATGCTGTTTATGCACCCATAATATTGAAGGAAACAGGTGGCCAGATACAACGCTTTTATGGTCAATAAGTTAACCACAACATGAGCGCAGGAAGAAATGACAAAGAGCAGAAAAATGAGGCCACTTTGACAACCCTCCAAACTCGAGTCTCCTCTCTCCTCTTAAATGTTCCTCTTTACTGCTCCAAGTAAGTGAGTGGACGTGTTTTTTATACCGAGTCGAGCAACAACGTTGTGGTGTAAACTTGTTCCATTAACTTTTGAATATGTTTCAAGCGACAGTAACTATTTTTTTTTCTTTTTCAACGGGCCTGCCGACCAATAAAACTTTAAATGGACGGACGTTCTCCCGGAGAACGCATCACACGTGTTCTATGCCGTGTGACTAACAAAAGAAAAACAGCATGCTCATTGGAATACACCAAAGTCAAGTCAAGTAGCAAACCAAACACCATCGAAAAACGTTGCATCCAGATGGCTGCTTAGTACAAACAAGGCTACTGATGCCATCCACAGCCCGTGCAGAGGAAAAAACTGAGCAGAAAAAGACAAAGGCAAAGAGTTCAAAGTCTTGACCGACTCAGTCCCGATGCATTTCCAGCAGTCTTATGTATTTTTAATTTGCTGCAGTAAAGTAAAACAAACTTGTGCTTTTTCTTTTTAAAGGTTTGTTGGGCTTTAATTTTTAATAAACTAACATCATCATCAGTGAAAGATGTTTATGCATTAATATTTATGATTCGTTACTAAAAGAGAATTTTAAAATTATATTTTAGTACGTTGAGGGTTTTACGGTCACTCTTGATGAAAAGAATTTGATTTATATCGAAAATGGTTGCCAACTTAAAGTGATCCCAATTGCCCACTCTCATAAATCCCTTTCGCATTTATGGCCGGCGAATGAATGAATGACTGCAAGAAGGACGTCTGAATAATGCGCAAAATTCGTTTATATGTCAATAAAATAGTGCGCTCGAGTTGTTTTTAAGCTAATATGTAAATCTTATGGTAAAATTCATTTCGTTCCACTTTGTTTTCTTTATTTTAAAGTCGACCGAGAGAAATTTTCATATTTCGCAATATGTTTCTGCAATCTTCTTGGGGCACTGGAAACGATAAACAAACCGATGCCAACACGGGGTTATTTTTAACCCGTTAGTTTCTTCGAAAAGCTTGTTATTTTTGAGTGTTTTATTAAATTAAGTAATCTTGTAAAACTCGAGATAACTAGATTAATAGAAAACCCTTCGAGAAAAGAAACAAAACGAGTGCAAAATAGTTTTCTAGGTCATAATTTACCCCGAGCAATGCTCACAAAAGGTTAAGAAAAAAACAAAACCTTTCTAATTACATGCTTCGAACTGGATTTTCAGTAAATCTCCGGTTTGTGCAGATTTATGAATACCCTTCACGCATAACATGACTAATTACAGCAACCAAAGTATCTAGCAGCGAAGAAATTAATTCTTGCATGAAGTAATTAACAATTTTTTAAGAAAACAGTATTGATTTTAATTTGTAAAAATTAAAATGTAATACTATTAAGCTTCAGAATTTTAATACCATAAGCCCTTTAAAACCTTCTAAAAGCAAAGGTTGGATTAAGTTATTTCGGCAATAACATCCCAGGAAGGAAAGGAAAGGAAAGGAAGAAAAAAGTAGAGGCTTTTAGCAAAAGTAATATATGACCTATTTTCGAAACTTGCCGAAGAAGAAATAGGTCTAATATTTCGAAAACAAGCCTGCAGTTTGGGATTCCAATGCTGCATGGAGATAGCTGCTTACAACTAAGACTGTGCAGCTTAGAGGCCAGATGCATCCATCCATCTCTAACTTCTGGAAGCCGTTTGCTCGCTTGCAACCTTCGAGTGTGAAAACTTCCACACCTGTGAGCCTTTAACGCTCTTCCGAAACGGGTCTGAAATAAGATGCCCACAACACTAACTGATCAATAAGCGCATTTCAACTTATTGTAATCAGTAGCAAATAAACCTCGCACACCCCAAATGTCTGAAATTACCGTTTTTCCAACTCCCGAGGATGATTGACCAAGTTTTTTTGACGGTGTACGTTGAGTTTGATGACTTTTGTTTTTATTTTTTTTGAGTGAGGTGAGGCAATCAAGCTGCGTAGACGAGGGTAAACAGACATCATTTGAGCCCAATAAGGACGAGACAAGAAAAGCAACCATGCCATGCCTGCCATACAGCCGAAAGCGAATCTGAATGTGTTGGAAACCAAAAACAAAAGACACGTGGCGCGTAATAACAATGCAAACACGAGCACGAGCGGTTATTAAAGGCTTGCAGGTTGGCAACACGACAGTTTTAAAATAAGGGGTTGTTTAGAAGCAATTTTATAAGGTTTGAATAGAAAAGGAGTAAAATCGCTCATCGCCTAGCAGCGCATCAATGTCCTCAGCAACAAGAAGTTACGCCCAATTTGCCGCCAATTTCGTTTTGTTTTGGATCCACTATTGTTACCAGCTGAAAAATGAAAATGGTAGAAGCATCCCATGATGCATTGGGAATCGTTAAGCGCATGCGCTAATCCTAGGCCTTTAAACCCGGCGTTTTCCACCCCTTTCCTTACAACTCCCAGGTTTGACATATCTACAACATTAAATTATTACATTTCTGTATTACATAGAAGTGTAATAATTTCAAATAAAAGTTGAACCTTTGAATTGTGTTGTTTGGGCAGTTCTACCGTAAAAACTCTATTATCTAGCACAATACGATTTGCCCCTGGCTCTGGTGGCATATTTTTGTTGTTACCCAGCAACACACTGCATCTGAAGACAAACATCCAAAGATTTCAGTCTTTTTCTGGCGGTACTGCACGCACAAACAATTTTAGTACTTTTATGTGTATTATTATCATCCACGTCTACATACAAAACTATTAAAATACAAAGTTTTAATCGTTTTGTTGTAGTTAAACATTTCCCAACCATTACATTTTTTTTCCATGCCAGCTCTGGCTAATAGACAATAGCATAGTACATTTGACGATCTAATGCGACACTCCAAACCCCAAGAGTATCCGCTAACACAGTTTACTGTAGTTTGCATTTGAAGTTACAATTGGATTATGAGAATGTTCCAGTTTTGAGTGGCGTTTTGAAATGCACACACGCACACAAGACACAACCTCCTATTTCTTATTTTTGAAGCTCAGACACTGTACTTTCACAACTATTTCTAATAAATAGCAATACAATACTTTAAACATCGTTTAGAATCATTTACTACGTTTGCATGGCACACACTATCTAGAAAAAGTTTCTCCAGAAGAAAATTTAGTTAAAAATCAGTTGCATTGATTTACATGCGCAAAAAATTATCTGAGTGCATGACGTCAGATTGCATTTGATATAAATCTAGATAATTTTCTTGAGTTTACACATAATGCATTGGCCATTTTTGTCTTTCCAAAATAAGGAAACAATGTTAAATCCCCACCCCTTATCGTTCCTAACAGCTTGTTCACCTCCTGTGGTTTCCACCAGTTTTTTCTAGTGGTGGTCATGTCATAGAAAACTTTGACACCAGGTAGGGGGGTCAAACAAGATGTGACATCAGAATTTTATCAGAAATATCTAGATAGAATTATGAGCTGTTTGAAATTAGGTCAATCCACTTCAAATATCTAGATCCTCAACTTTATCTAAATATGTCATT
>JAQFZO010001996.1:0-13548 GCA_034695885.1 Geophilus flavus
AAATTAAAAACCACGTTTTCCAACATCCAACTTCCAACATCTCAACATCCAGCATCCAAGATTGAGCGATTTGCAAAGTAAATTTCGTCTCAAATGAACCCAGAACAGCGTTTGTTGAATTAAAAAATATTCTGACGCAAAAAGACACTTTTTATTATTCATACCCGTTAACATCAGGAGTAAATAAATACAAAAAAAATGCCTAACTGGACACTTTAATGTACTCATTCACCCCTGGTTACAAAAGTAAAAAATGTTTTGTAGGACGGACAACATAGACTGATTACTAAATCAAATAAAAAAATGTCATAATTAAAAAAAATCTTTTCTAATCTGTACACATTATAAACTGTTGTCTAGTACTTGTCACTTGGCACATCAAGTTGAACTTCTCTACATAACATCATAATTACCAAACTGAAAACCATCAAGTAAAAAGCTGATTACAACTATTAACATTATTCGTGCACCAAGTCAAACAACTTTTTTTGTACGTACCGTATTACGGTACTTTTTAATCAAACGATAACAAAAACAATCAAAATACTTGAATATCACAATGCATTTCAACTGCTTAGACACTTTGTCACATCTCCGCATTTCCTAACCAAAACATTTACAAACGATAAAAAAAATAATTTGAGACCCATATAACTTAGAAGAATATATGGCATCAGACTCATATTTACATTTAGTTTCAATTATATAATCAATCGATAAGTAAAAAAAGTTATATAAGGCAATATTCATCAGTAATAATTCACAATCGGTTCTGTAGAAAATGAAAACAATTCATTTAATTTAAATAAAGACAAAAATCCGGCCTTGTTGGAAGTGTTGACATGCAGGGAAGTTCTATTCTCTGAATACAGTCGAAGCTACTAAAACTAAATGGCGTATATACAGAATTTGAGCTAGACCTGAGCATTTGTAACGTTCTATACAATAAAACAACTAAATCGTCTATCACACGTAAAGTTTATGTACCGTATGGTAATGTTTTTAGTTCCACAAGCATCGTTATGTAAGAACTAGTCTAACTATTGTGGTTGTAAAAATAAAAAATCGTTTAAACTCAATAATAATCCCATTTACATGGCCATATATATATAAACGAATACCAATTCAAAGTTTTAAATGTAACATAATTACAAAATAAAATATGTCAGGCACAAGATGGTGTAATCGAAAAAATTTACAAACCGAGTTAAAATGGGCAATGGATATCACTTCAAACATTTTTATTTAATTTTTTTTTTTTCAAAAAAATGTTTCAAGTCGGTATCGATTGCTTGAGAATTCAAGAGATCATAACTGAGCTATATATAGTGAAATTCAATATTTCCTATACTTTACAAGGACGCACGATAGAATTATTATTGTTTTGAGTGTAAGTAAATTGCGGGCCATCGGTGATTAACTTTTCTTTCGTGTAATACATTTGATGAATTTTGAGATTGTCCGAGAAATTATTAAGGAACGTGAATTTCTTCTCCAATATTTCTAATTCGTCTTCGTAAAATCGCGCATCGACTGAAACAATTATTTCACATTTAATAATTTATTCATTAAAAAATTAATAACAATAAAAATAATAAAAATAAAATTACCCGGTTTAGACAACTGCCATTCTTGGTACAGTAAAATACAACTAGCTATACAGAGTACCACTATGGTACCCAGTACCATCAAAACTGCTAAAATCCACGCCTTCACTGCATTTTCGTCACCATCAGCCAACATATTCCGAGCCAACTCTGCACAAAATCGATTTTTCAGTCACTTAACTGCATGACAAGACAAATACTCACCCATGGGATCCGTTTCTTTGGCGGTGACGAATTTCACGACGACTTCATCACCGGATCCCCATTTATTACACGCCCAGATCTTCAACTCGTAGCTCGTGTTTGGTTTTAATTTGAAAATATCAAATTGATGCTAAAAAAGCAGAAAAACGATTAAAAATCAATGATCATAAATCAATATATTGAATTCTCACTCACTGTCACTGGGCTAATGTGCTCCGGTACCGGACGGTGCCATTTAGATTTCGGCTCGGGATGTACTTGACGATACGCAATGTTGATGCTCGTAATGGCATAATGATCGTCATTCACTGCATGCCACGAAACTGTTGCCAATATAGTTGTCGCGTGGACACTAACGTTCACTAATTTACTCGGAGGAGCTTAAATAAAAAAATAAAATGATATCGAGTGTTTTTTATTTTTTTATTATTCTTTTAAATTTTACTTACAGGCCACTATAAGTTGAGTTGAAAGAGATTGTCTTTCGTGTTTGTTTTGAACGATACAGGCGTATTTCCCAGCATCTTCTCTGTGAATTGGACAGAATTTTAATTCTGCTTTTCGAACTAAGGTCCATGTTTTTTTGTCATATAAAGGTTCTCCATTTTTTATCCAAAAAGTGTTGAGGGGAAAGTCTCCCACAGCCCGACAGGAAAGAGTGAAGTTTTTGTTGAGTATTCCTTCCACTTTGGCAGGTAAGGGTTGAACGAATTCAATTGCAGCTTAAAGAGAAAAAAGTGTTAATCTAAAAATAATGTTGCGGTAAAGGTAATTAAAGTTTTGGAGGAGTGGAGGAGGGAGGTGATAATGAGGTCGGGCTTGACTGCAATGCTTCGGTGCATTTGTTTACCTTTTGAGAGCAGAACCGGAATGAATAGAATGACAAGATCAAGATTCACCATTTTATAAAACACATGTCGAGATTAAAATTTAGCTTGAGCTGGATGTTTTCTTTCGTTGATTTACGTCATTTATAAATTGTTATTCATGGCCGCATTGTCACTCCGTTTTCGCTTGTGGTGTTTTTTTTCTAAACGCAGACCGAACCCCGAGATCTTTAAATCATTTCATTTTCGATCGAACGATATTTTTAAAAGCTTACACAAAAAAAACGAGAGCGTGTGTTTATTAATAGAAATAATTACTATTTTTTTTTGAAAAAAATAAAAATTATTAATTGATAGTTACGCTCACTCGTTAATAGATGGCGTGAAGTGTATTGATTAACATATTTTATATTTAAAAATGGCAGCCGTCCTAAGATTCGTCAGCCATCAGCCGTCTAAACTGTTGTCTAGCGCTGGTTTTACTGTCAGGTATTGTAATTCGCGTACGTTAAACAATCATCGATACGTTTGAATATTGTTTGAGCCTCGTTTCAGATGCTTAGCAACAACCCAGACGGCCAGCGAAGACAAGGAAGGATGGTTTACAAAATTGTTAGTACCCAAACGGGAGCCGTTCAAAGAATCGCATTCGCGGATGTTATCAGATAAAGAAACCATATACCAACTTCAAAGTAAACTAATTAAAAAATGCAATAAAAAGTGCCAAATTTAGACACGTCTTTCGTCTTTCCAGCGCACAATGTGAAGCCAGACTCGATGAACGAGTACATAAAAAACTAGTAAATCTTTTTAAAAATTTACTTAGCATGCTTAAAGTGTTTTAATGACAAATTGGTACCTTATTAAAGTGAAAATTTTGTCCAACTTGCAAACCAAAGAAACGATTTGGAAGCAGAATTGATGGGTAGTTGGTTGGTCGATGTGGGCGATCAAGATCAAGCCGGTGAGTTATGTATAGTCGTGAGAGCAAATATTCAGCAAATATTAATGATGTTTTTGATCTTGTAGTTCACTTGTGGCGCTACAAAGGGGGTTATTCTGGATTAGGAAAAGCCAATTCATTACTCCGCACGGAATCCGTGAGTGACGAACTCGATTGAGTCGTTCGTGATCGTGATTGGATGGAAGAATGTTTAATTTATTTCTAGGATTACGTCAAGCTCAATAACGAACGATCTAAATATTTACGTTCACGGCTTAATCAGTACTTACTGTCGTTCAGTTTTTGGAACGTCCCGAAACCACGAAGTGGACCGAATCTATACGAGATGCGAAGTTATATTCTCAGAGTAAATTTAAATCAATTTTTTAAAATAATTAAAAAAACTAAAAATAATTTTTTTTTAGGCTGGTCACTTGATCGAATGGGGAAATTCATGGTAAATTTTATATTTCTACCAAACGAATTTGTTAGAATGCCATTTTCTTAGGGCCAGAGCAATACATTACCGACAAAACGAATCGGAACCATTCTGTGGCCTCTTCTCTCAATGTGGACGACTCTACAACGTGCATCATCTCTGGGGTAACTTTTTATGTCTTTATCAATCGACCTTCGTTATACGAAATAATTCTTTTACAGTGTACAAAGACTTAAAAACGAGAAAAGAAGTTCGTGAAGCTGCTTGGCAGAAACCCGGCTGGGACGAGTGCGTCGCTTACACAGTGCCCCTCATAAGGGAAATGGAATCGCGAATAATGTATCCGACAGATTTCTCTCCCACCAAATGATTAATGTCTGTGCCAAAATGAAATAATCCTAGAAAAATTTGATATATAAAAATAAAAAAAAATAGAATCGACTGTATCGAAAATAAATTTAAGGATACGATAGCAATATGTTTATAGCGAGAATTGTTCTTCCCTTATTATTATTATTTTTTAAGATAAAGTACAATTTGTACATTGATTTTTTTGACATAAAATGTATCTTTACAAAAAACATGATTAGCATAACATTTGGCAAAATATGAATTCACTCCAAATTGCAATAAAAAGGTAAACGACTTTTAAACTTTCCAAAAAATAAATTAAAAAACTTTTTCTTACTGTTTCTCTTTTTTCTTTTTTTTTTTTTTAAAGTGGTCTTTTAGCAAAATTTGATTTTTAGTCTTTAGTATGGTAATTAAAAGGCCACGCCATAAACTTTGTATATACAAAAAAAATTATTGCAAAAAAGAAATATTTATATAATATAATATTATTATTTATAAAAATTACTGCGACGCTGCCACCACAAGAAGATTTCCATTTTTCCCTTTCGTAATCGAGGGAACACTGCCACTCGAAACTTCGATATATCCTATCTTCCCACTCGATAAATAATGCGGAATGCTAAAGAACAAAACATAAATCAAACTCAGTCACTTTCTTCGAAAACTTTCTTCTTTTCGACTTACCACTCCGAATCTTCTATTTTTAAATTCAATTTGTCCTCGACTCCGATCGTCATGATTTTCACGACGACTTCGATCAGTGCATCGCAATTCAATATCAAATCGCCCTAAAAAACCGAAAATTTCATTTAATTTCAATTAAAATAAAGCATTTTCCACGAGCGCATTATCACAATTTACCATTTCTCCCTTTAATGCGTTAAAAAAGAAATTAATTAGCAGCGATGTAAGTAAAACAAGCTGTTAACTAACTAAACTGACACCTTAACCCCAGTTAACCTTCCCTTACCTTCGGGTCTTTAGCATTTGTTTCGTCCTACACAGGAGCATGCATAAAATTGTTGTTAGTTCAAGTGGATTAGTAAGTTAAAGGTACCGTAGACAAGAAACGGTTTTAAATTGTTATTTGCCAGACAAGACATTTTTACCTTATCAGATTTCAGGTCATTCGGTATCCGTATAATCAGCAATCCATCATTTAATTGTGTAACTGACAAACCTACAGAGTTATCAAATTAAATCACTGCTCGTAATCTCTCAAAACATCGTAATAATGTTTACCTGAAATGTTATTAAATGTTAAGCGGTGTTTGAGTTTACAGTCTTTTGCCTCAAGTATGTATAAAGCGTAATTCGTCAACACCAAAATTCTTTCTCGAGGTTTGTAACCGTGGCGGTCGTATTTGGTCACCGGGGACGAATACTGTGTAGAAAAAAAAAGTTAAACTTATCCAAATGAAAATAAATAATAAATAAAACTTACAAGTGTTTTCTCGTGTTTGGGTTTGACGCCTTTCTCGAACGCGATATCGAAAATCGATTTCTCTTCTGCACCTAAATATAATTTGTTAATTTTTTTTTTTTTAAAAATAATACGATAACAACATGAAAACTTACTCAATCGATTAGTTTTGAATAAGTATGGCACACTCGCCAAATATGATTGCTTCTTATTTTTGAATAAGCTTTCGGCCAACACTTTTTCCTCCATTTTTTCTTTCCTGACCGCGGGAATGTTACGGCAATACTTTCCTGCCATGTACGTAATGTACATTTTCCTCAACAATTCCGATGCCTGAAAGATGAAAAAAGTAAACATTCGCTCCAAACGATCATAAACTCGAGCACGTACCTCTTCACAAGCTTTGGGTGGTTTGGGCCATGACTTGTCGAGAACATTCCGTGGCAATTGCTTGGCTAATCGACGAAGATACTCGGCTTTCACACATTGCACAAACTATACAAAAAAAAACAAAACTCGACTCTAATCTCATGCATTAAAAAATAAAAATAGAAAAAAAAATCAACTTACTTGTTTATTGAACTCCGTGAGTGGTCCATTACGCGTGATGAATCCCTTGACGAAACTTCTGACCACAAAGGCCGCCCACCGTCTCCTGACCAACAATTTCCTCGCAGTGTAGCCTTTCCAGTGCTTGGAAATGGCAGTAACGGCTGCTTTGATGATGAGGAACCTTTGCCTCTGCGCATAACCGCGCCAGAGCGCCTGAATAATCGTGGCTGCCCACACAAACAAACAAACATACTGTACTTAAATTCAAACGAGCGAGAAAATAAATAAATAAACGAAATACCGAGATAATGTTTTCGTCTCTGGAATGCATCCTCGGTTTGGAATAAGGTTCGAGGAAACCGAATAAATAACTTTGTTCTTAGAAAAAACAAAACAAAATTAGCAACGGGTAAACGCACCACTCACTCGCTTTATCGACTCACTGTCCCATTCTAAATTCATCTGGCTCGTAATTAAGATACATGACCAAAGTGGCAACTCCTTGTTTGGCAGTTCCTCTGAAATTCGGCCAAGTAGACGGACACAAACTTTTATAGCGCTTGAGGAACACTTCGTAAGGCCGGCGGTAAGCGAACCCTGCTCTGCGTACCCGTAAATTCTCCATCAGACCCAGGTATTTCACTTGATGACTGACGATTTTATCGTCAAAATTCCCTATAAAACGATAAAACCATTTTTTTTTTAATTTTAGTTTTTAATCAAATTCTTTGCTCCGATGACTGACCTGATCGTTTGAAGTCATTCGGTTTGATGCAACGAACGTAAGAAGGTTCTTTGGACATTAAAATGTCCATTAATTGTAGTAGACTGCTCTTAAATTGGGTTGCAATCTATAATTAAATTCACATTAACAAATTACAAAGAATAATTAACTTAGCCGAACTGACCGTATCCGGTCGTCGCTTGTTTTGGATTTCTTTCAAAGGGAAAATATTGTGTAAGATTTCATTCGTGGATTGAGTCATGGCCGATTTCAGATCTCTGTACAACAAGTCGTTGTTTTTATCCAAAAATCCGTCGACTCGGTAAGTCACATCACCCGCATAATGAATCAGCCGGAATTCCTGCGAGGTAATTAACCAATGGAGCATTAACACTTAAGTGTCTCTTTTATGCTTTACATTTCTCTGCAAGGTCTTCCTCATTTTGTTATCTAATAACTTATGAGTCATAAAGTGCTGATGACCCCCGACGGTGCGTTCTAATTTTTCCAAGAAAGTCGTATCCGTCGCATCACCCGGTCGCAAACACTCCTCGTCCAAAATAGCAATTATTCCTTTGTGTTTTTCTTCCACTAAATCGCAAATTATTTTGTTGTTGAAATATTCCACCGGTTCCCACTGCAATAAAAATAAAATTAAACTCGTAAATTTTTTTTTTTTTTTAATTTATTTCATGGTCGAATCGACTCACTTCAATGCCTTCTTTAAAGTATTCTTCTTGTTCGGACTTTAAGGTCAATTCTATGAATAATTGCTGTAATTTTTCATTGCAATAATTTATGCAAAACTGTTCGAAACTGTTGTTTTGAAATATCTCGAAACCGTAAATGTCTAAAATGCCCATTAATGTCTTCTTTGTCTTTTCCTGCAAAAACAGACGAGAAAGAATAAATAAATAAAAAAAATCAATAAAATGTTTATTAAGATAAGAAACTCACTTTGTATGCGAGGGACTTGTTCAATTTCCCTACTAACCATGAAAAAAGACGCTCATAAATCGCTTTGGCAAGGGCATCGCGAGCGTATATGGCTTGGTCACGACTCAGAGGCGTTTGTACCTGAATAAATAAAAGTCACTCTTAATTAGCTCATTAAAAAAATAATAAAAAAAAAAATTTGCATACTATATCGCCTCGCGCTTCGATGGTTCTGTTGATTAAACCTTCCAAAAGCACATTTTCCGGACACCCTAACAACTAAAAGTGGTTTAAATGGATCAGAAGTTAGTAAAAACAAACATAAAATAGGTTAATCTTTAATTTACTTTGCAAATGGCTTGAGCGGGTTTGGTTTGGGCCACGACGGCTTTTCCATTTTCTTCCATAAACCCCGTATTTCCCAAATGCAAAACTGAGGCGATTATGGCAAACAAATTCTGTCAAGAGTTAAAAAAAAAATTAGATAGCCTTGAAGTAATTATAAGTCATTGCTTTTGGTTTATGATAAAATCTCACATCTGTCTCTTGCTGATTAAATTCAATAACCGACAGTGCTTGACGAACGGCTTGGAAATTAGTAACGTCGTCGACCGAGGACACTTCGGAGCTTTCACCCTACGAGACGATGACACAATTAAGGAAATAAAAAAAAAAAACTATTACAAAAATCATTAAAAAATATCAAGCTACCTGATTGAGGTAATAGTAATAATTAGCATCTCGCCGTAATTGTAATTTTTCCAGCAACGAGTCTTCGGCACCAGCTAATAACTGATAAAAAATATGAAAATTCCTTTCCCCGTCCGCTTGGTAAACAACTCTCGATTTTTCTAATAAATAATTAAGGATGTGACCACCTATCGGTGCACCCTATGGAAGAAAAAAATCAATTTATTATATTATTTGTCGATTTATTACAATTTTTTTTGTTACCAAAAAATTAAACTCGATGTCCATATATTTGCCAAACCGACTTGAATTGTCATTTCTATTTGTCTTTGCATTTCCAAACGCCTCCAAAACTGGATTTGACTGCAGCAATTTATCCTTTACTAACTCCACATTAGGAAGATTGTGACTCGCAGCTGCAAGGTACTGTAGAATTTTTTTCGACGCTTCCGTTTTTCCAGACCCGCTTTCTCCAGATATGAGGATACAATGGTCACAGAATTCATCTCGCATCGATCGAAATGCAGAATCAGTAATGGCAAAACTATTTTTTAAAAAATATTTAAAAAAATTAAATTTGATGCAATAAAACGAATAAATCATAAAATCACAAAAATTACTCACACGTGTGGGGGTAATTCGAATAAATTCACATTTTTGTACAGGTTAATATATTGTTTCGAATAAATATCTAAATTCTTGTAGGGATTGACGGAGATCAACACGGGGCCAATGTAGGTCTAAAAATATATATTAAAAAAATATGTATATATAAAATTTTTTTATTTAATAGATAGAAAATATTTCAACAGCTGTATTCTATAAATTGCATTCGGTAAATAGATTTATGAATAACGTCACCTGTCGCATGTGTGATGACATTTTCCTGTGACTTACACCATAAAAAATTTATACAAAAAAATTACAGGATGTGGCAAAATGAGTAACTTCTTTTCATTTTTTTTATATTTTCACAAAAATAAATTACCCCGAAAAAATATTTTTTTTACTTCAAAAAGAAAAAAAAATTAAAATAAATAAATTTTATTCTAAGTTCGGAAGTCAACAAATAAAAAAAAAGGAGTAATTAAAATAAACAAAAAAATCCCAGGAAATGAAATTCACAAACAGGTTGTGAATAACAATTTCCTTACTGTTGTTTTAATATCCTGGAATTCTGGGATACTTATATTTCTCAACTAACTGACAAAAACGAGTTTCTATTAACAGAAAACTCTTTCTAGGTCAGAGTCATTAGATTGGAAAAAAGTCGAGATTTTTTTTTCCCTTTTAACTGATAAAATTAATTTTTTTTCTTAAAAATCAGTTTTGAAAGGAAAAAAAATTTACACGGTCGTGTAAGTTGGGTGTAACCTTCAAAAACATAAAAATAAAGGAACAAAACTAAATTTATCACGAGGTAACGCTGAATCAGCCTTTCTGTAACTGTTTTAACTTTGAAATAAAAAAAAACGGGAGAGATCATTGACTTTTATCTTCTAGGTGTACCGAACATTCCTAAAGTCTTCTGACAAATGAGTCGTTGTTTCCTATGTAATTTCGAAGGCATAATCACAGTCATTAATGATCAAGCGAGTTGAATTATGAACAAAAACACGCGTTTTTCAATTCGATGGTGTAAAAAAAGGAAGAAAAAATTAAATTTAATAAAAAAAAATCTTACATAAATGAGATTTTCTTTAAACCGTTTCTTTAGGTTTTCGATAAACGCCTTTTCGCTCTGATAATCCTCCAACAAGACGAAATCTTGTACGCCAACTCTGTCTCGTGCGTGCAGTGCATTTTCCATCTTCCAATTAAAACTGAAAAAAAAAAAAATTAATTAATTTTAAAAAAATTAGGTAAGTGTTTAAAACCATTTAGGGTATTCGTGTCCATGTTTGTAAAGTGTGATTTTTTAATCAAATGCATTGGAACTTTATTTTTTTGTGTCTTTTTTAATTAATTTCAGCAAAAGATTTTTTTAAAAAAAATATTTGCACTTTATGATTCGAATTAAATCATCATAGTCACAAGCTCGGCATTTATATGAAGTCATTCATAAGCAACCAAATTAAGACCTTACAGTCGTGCGATCAAAAGACGAGATAATCAACGCACATATAAAACCCAACCCAAAAAAAATAAACAAAATTCCACATTTCGCTGCAAAATCTTTTAAAAATAATCATAAAAATGAGACCGACTCGACTAAAACTCATCAATAACTCACAAACAAACATCGAATGAATACAAATCGACATTTCCCCACAAAACTCCCTTCCCGGCCACATTTCCATATTTTTTTTATTGATTACCAATTCCAGACCGGTCTGACTCACCCCGTAATAAACTTGGACCAAAAACAATTCTTTCAAACATATAAAAACCTATTAAACAACTAAGATACAGCGCCCGAATAAAAAGTGGTCGGCAAATGATCAAATTATTCCTAATGAGTTCCAAGCTACATGCATAAACATGTGCAATCTCCATTTAGAATTGAAAAAGAAAAAAAAAACTTGCGGGTACTTTGTCCACGAGGAATGCACCCTCGGTGTAGAGACTTATACTTACTTGTATTTGAAAGACATTTTTTTCTTAGATGGTCACTCGAGGAAGGAATTTTCGCGAATGAATTTCAAATAAGGGTTTGTGTAAGAGTAAGATGCGTTTATAATTCTTTGTAAATGGATATTATTTCTCTTTTTATCTGATGAAAATAAACATAGAATGGTGTCACGGTTACTAGCTCACTTTCTTTCATAATAGAAAATATTAAATGATAAATAACACGAAAGAAAATCGTTCTAGAGGAACCGATTTCTATTTTTTCTTGTTTATCAAAAATTCAAATTTTTTCTTCCAAGTTGTTTTTATTAAACCGTAATTAGCGCAGCGCAAGGTGAAAGTATAAATAAATAAATAAATACTAAGTATATAAATTCTTTTTTTAAACGTGTAATTAAAGCGAAAAATTTGTCGTGACCTTTTTTAATTTTTTTTTTCATCTCTGGAAATGGGTTAGAAGAATAAAATAAAAACATGTCGTCGAAATGAGCTCTAATTTAGATCCATACTGATGAAATTCCTCATGTAAATGAGACATGCTACTAAGACAATGAAATATTAATATTTCAACGAGTGTTTTCGACCTTGGTCACCCAAAAGTAGAAGAAAAAAAATTGTAAACTCGGTCGGTTCGGTCCCAGGTGCTGCAGCTTTCCTGTGCAACAGGTGGGAAATGCAATGGGGAAAATGTACAAAGAACTTGCAACCGTCTAATCAAACTGCATTGATAAACTAAATGGAATACACGTAATAATAATAAATTAAAGTCTTTGTATCTTGAAGTTTTGATTGTGAATTTTTTTTTATTTTTTTGTATTCTAATTTTATTCCCATACTTACTTAGAAAAGACACCCAAAATAAACTTCCTCCCCAGGAGGATGTTCGACGATTTGTTCAGGGAAAAAGACAAAAAAAATAAAAAGTAATGTGAGATGCAGATGATTCGGATGGAGTAACATTTGCTTTGCATTTAAGTCATCGTATGTTTACATTTCTCTCACCCGTTTTTTTTTTTTTTTTGGTTGGAAATCCATATAAACAAACTCAAAAATATTTTTTTTTTATCTTCTAAAAACATTCATCTTGTCTAATTTGTAAAAGCGCTCTTGTTTTGTAATTTAATACCACTCGGGAGTAAAAAAAAAATAGGAATTTAGAATATGTAAATTTGTCTAAAATTCCTATTTAACACTTTATGACTTATGTGATGCAATTTTTCGAGTTTTTATTTTATTTTTTTTTTCTCAAAATTTATCTCGGTGGAAGTTTTAATCTAAAGTCTACAAACGAACTTAACGGTTTAATTTAATTACGTTAAACGGTTTTAATTTTTTACTTCGAGTCTAGTCTTTAAACCATAGGACTTTGCTCTTTGGATTGATGGGGATATCCATCCATTCTGCGAGTGCAGTATGGGACAACCCCATGCGTCACCAGGGCGAGCTTATCGAATTACGCGCAAATTTACAATATAAAAATGACAAATTTTATTGCCTAAAAATACCAAAATCGATCGAAGGATTCTATAAAAAGTATTTCTATACTAGTCCATAACTAGTTCAACACCTCTGCATATCTTATAAAGTGCTTTAACCCTTTTCTGTCACTTGGAAGAAGGAAATTCGCCTACATAAACACGCCTAAATGGGTCAGAATACTGCATGCAGTGCAAAGATGATTTTTCTCGAATTAACTTAATCACATTTAACCCTAATTTATATATTTTTTCGTCCCAGTCGATAAAAATAAAAGCAATAGTTGTTTATTTTAGTGTCGATCCATTTTTTTGTAATATTGTCCAATTCGAAATAATTATAAGTTTATTAATTGCTGACACTCGTAATTGCACGTAACAAAAGAAAGGGAAATCGAGTTTACCTGTATTAAATTGTCGCTGCAGTCAAAAGGCGATCTAACACATCATCACACGGTCGATCGAGCTGGGTCACGTAAAGCGGCAGCTGCAGACGAATACTTAATTTAACGCTGGACGACGAAAGGCAACGTCAACCGTCGATAGAAATGCCGATAACGAGCGGAGCGCATGTGGGCGGAACAGACCAAAGTACGGACAGAAGTACGGGGGAGGCCGTTTACAAAGCAAACTAGAAAAAGTCGATAAACAATTATTTACTTTAACTATCTTTCGTGGAAAATTCGTGAAATCGTCTTACTTTCTTAATCTAGATAAACTGTTTGAGTCAAGATTGAGCGACCCTTACAGGTTTGACCGTCCGGCTGTTGCGCCGATTTTCTCGAAGGTGGGCAGAGAGATGC
>JAQFZO010001997.1:0-13547 GCA_034695885.1 Geophilus flavus
ATTTTATATATATATATATTTTTTTATTTTAGTTACTAAGGGCAACTGGAGTATATAGCAGAGAGATAGAGAGTGAAGCGCATTCCCCAACGGGAGCCTTCCCCTGATTGAGCGGCATGGGAGGGCTTTGATGCACTATTTATTTAATTTGGGGCCACCGAAGCCCCAGCGCCACGCACGGACAGGTATGATGAAGGATCCACGTCACATATACTGTAGTGTATGTACTGTGGGTGCGTGGGTGCTGCGGCGCAGTGAAAAAGATTTCTTTCGTTGGTTTTTTAAGAAAAAATATAGAGGAAAGTGGGTTTTGTTTATTCGGTTTTCTCGTTTTTTAACTGAATTTTCTACGTGTAGACATCCAGACGTCAATCAATCAGAATTTCGGGTTTTTAACCCTGGGGGTGTGGGGAAGGGGAGGGGGGCAGTGACCGGTGTCCATTCAAGACCCCTGTAAAGAAGGAGGAAGGTCTGAGTCTGGTTTGGTTTGTCTTGTTTTGGGTCTTTGGGATCGAGGAAGAAGGGATGTGTAGAGTGGACGAGTCGAGTTTTGCCTTTCTGGACGTTTAGTGGGTGGGGATAAGGGATGGGAAGGGAATGAGTGGTGATTTGGACACGCAGTTGTGTCGAAGAAAATTGGAGGCGTAATTAGGCACTTGGTCGGTGGGTGTAGAGTGGAGGCGGTTCGCGTGCAACGCGGTGTCAAGCTCACGTTTTGCGATATTTTCGTGATGATGCGTAATTAATGCAACGTGAGAAATGGGTGTTTGTGGAATTTTAATTTTTTTAAATTTTTTTTAAATTCATACAGTCGGGTAATGTAGGGGAAATGGAAAATGGGGGTGGAATTTATCTCTTTTATTAATGACAATAACAACAAAAACAAGAAAAAAACGGAGTAAATAAATAAATAAAACGATGGAAAAAAAAATCCTTATCTCATCTCTATTCTAATTACAGGAAAAAAGTATTTTTTTACTGGTCACGGGGTTATCTCTTTTTGCGATCAATTCATTGATCTCGAGTGGAGATGTTGCTACCGTGTCACACAAACATTGGCGCGTTCAAATTTACAACCGGATGTTGATGATACACGAATAAAACATTCTTTATTCATATATATCATTGGATTGAATAGAATAAAAATAAAAAAATAAAGTTAAAAAAATCGGAAAATAATAAAAACCCGAGAAAAAAATTGTGTTTCCCTTCCTTTCTCGTTGTTAATCAATGGAAAAACGAACGAATTCATGCATGGGTTTTCCATGCGTGATAAACGGTCTGTGGAATTTCCTTTGGGGGGGTGTATGGGGGGGAGAGACATTAATTTTCCCCCATTGATCCTCCCCCATTCCTGAAAGTTGCATAAATCGATCAAATACTTCGATATCGAACGGTTGCTCATCGAGTGATTCGAGTCCCAGACGCCTACACGCTTGGCTGACCCCCCTCCACTGCCTCTCGAGTCGAGAGTGACCACTAGCGATGTCTCAGGAAATTCCTGCGTGAAAAAGGGACAAAATACTCGCTTCCCTGTTTCCCTTTTACCTCTCTAAATAGAAAAAAATGTGAGAGAGAGAGAAAAAACAGTGAACTTCCTCAGCCCACTCTCGTGGTGCGGACGTGAAGGATTCGACCGATGCCAATCAATGGGCGAGGGAGGAGAGAGGAAAGAAGCCTTTCGTCCGGTGTCTGTACGCAACTGACTGACCAATCTAAAAATATTTATTTTTATGTTATATAAAATAATTCACTGATAAAAATCATAAAAATCATAAAATTTGATATTTTTTTTCTTCTGGAAAACGCTCTTGACCACTCCTGATCACTCTTTTAATGGAACAACGTAACTGACCACTCCAAAAATATTTTTTTGATAAAATAATTCACTGATAAAAAATCATCAAAATCATTGAAATTATAAAATTTGATTTTATTCCATGTTTAAAATGCGCTTGACCACTTTTGACCACTCTTTCATTGGACCAACGCAACTAGCCACACCAAAAATATTTATTTTTATATATAAATAAAATAATTCACTGATAAAAATCACCAAAATAATAAATTTGATTTTTTTTTTATACGTAGAAAACTTGACCATTCTTGACCAGTCTTTAACAGGTAATAATGAACCAACATAACTGACCACTCGAAAAAAAAATTTTTCATAAAAATAATTTACTGATAAAATCATTAAAACATTAAAATAACGCTTGACCACTCTTGACCACTCTTTTAATGGACCCTGGGAGGATGGGAAAATTGGGGTAGTATGTGAGGGGAGGTTGGGAGGTTGGGAAAACCACTGACTCGTCGGGGTTCTTTATCCACAGAGAAAAATGCGGGGCGTCAATTTGAGGGGACGTAGAAGAAACTCGTACAGGCGTTCCGTGGCAATAGAGGGAGCTAATTTAGCCCCTTGGTTTCAAAAGACCCTTGTGCGTGGGTGGGAAGACTCAAACGCCAGCCTGTCGCTTTTCGTCAATGGAACTTTGGGGGGTAAAAGGGTCTGACACAAGATGGCGTTGAAATTTCAAAAGGGAAAAATCACAATAGATAAAAATAAAAAAAATAAAAAAACTCCACCTGGTGAAGAAATGGGGTCTTTTATCTCAAGGTGAGTTCATCTTCACCAAGATAACCTTGTAAGACCCAAAAAAAAATTTTTTTTTTTGCCTTGCAATTTTTTTTTCATGGATGGAAAAAGGGGTGGAGAAGTTGTGGAAAAATTAGGGAAGTAAATAGGGGGGTAAGGGAGGAAGTGAAGGGCGGGGATTGAATGTTAATTACAACTTTTGGTACGTCACGGTGAGGTGATAATATTTTTTTCATTTTTTTGCTTTGAAGGTGGAGAAAGATTCGAATGCAAGGATGAGGATGAGAGATAGTTGTGTGTGTGTGGGAGGGGCAAGGAAGGGCAAGGGGGAGGGCAGGGGGGCTTTAGTAGTTGATGCGCGTGCACGAAACGTTGCTATCATTATGTTTTCTCCCGCGAGCTGTGTCCTTGTTAAGGAAAATTGGAGTGGTCACAACATAAAGGCCAGTTCACACAGACAACTGCCGAAAAACCTTGGCAATACCTGGCAAAAAGTGGTTCTTTGTCCCGAAGAGAGAGAGAAAGAGTGAGTGAGGCGATTTACGAGAGACTCTCGATACTGACTTGCATTCAAATCTTTCGTTTTTACGGTGACTAAACCACACAATCATTCATAATTTCCTTTAATTGCTCACTAATTTACATGTAATCTCGTTAAAAATCCACACCTAGCTTCGCTGCATCGACATACTAAATAAAAAATTTTAGAAAAATTTAAAAAATAAAAATAAAATATAAATTTCACATCCAACGGCCGGAAATCACAAGAAAACCGACCACGCCCGACATTTTTCGCATCCGACACGACCCGTGAGGCAACCAATGGCATATTCCACTTTCCCCGCACTAATATCATCAACTATACTTAAGTAGTACCCACTTAACCAACCCCCCGTCTCCCTTGCGGTCCCGTAATGAACAAATGACCCCTCACTGTCGCAAAACACGACCCCCCAACCCCCTGAACCTCCCTGAAATGACCCCAACAAATTCATTAAGGGCACAATCACACAAACCAAGAAAAATGCACAAACAAACAAACAAAAACAATCAAAGAACAAAACAAACTGAAGGAAGGAAAAAAAATAGAGGGAAAAACAAACGAAAACTCTCATTTGACCTCGTTCGGACGAACCATCTGCTTCGTGGGCCCCTCCCAGACGCCTGTTGCTCAAGACTTTGCCTATACAACCCACCCTCACAAAGAACAGTTGCAAAAAGTACACATCACTTGAATGGATGACAGTGGAAAAGATGTAGCACAGCCAGAGGGATCGACTCGACTCTCCTCTCTCCCTCCCCCTTTTCCCCCTTCTTCGTGGCACCAGGTGTGTGTGCAACGCCAACGAAACGATGGACCAAAGTGGACTTTCAAAAAAAAATTTTTTTTTTACGTAGTAAATTTTTTAATTTTATTATAATACTGTACTCCGTAATTATTATTTATAAATTCTATTTTTATAATTTTCTAATGTCGGATCGATGAAATTTGTACTTTTGTATCCGTTTTGTGAATTATTCACATATACGTCGATTTTGTGTTGTTTTATTTTGATTTTTTTTTTTCGTGTTTCACATATATGTATGTATGTATATATACAAAACATTCTTTTTTTCCTTTTTTGAGGGCAAATAAGTCTGACTGTGCATTTGGCGACCGCAAAGAGGGCGTGTTTTCGCGTGCAACTAATTTGTGCGTGCTCCTTACTGCCTCATGCAAATATCCTTTGAAAAACCAATTCGATATCCTTTTTCCCTACCGAAAACGGATGAAACAAAGTCCGCATTTATCTCGTTAAATTTTTAAAAAATATTATAATTCCACGATAAGTTTATCTAAATCATTTATATCTATAAAAATATTTTTTATAAATTTAAAAAAAAAAAAAGATTGGAAAATTTGGAAAATTTAGAAAATTATCAAATTTTACGTCCCTGGTGTTGAAATTTGGTAATTTTTTAAAAACATTTTTGGGGAATTTTTAAAAAAATGAATAACATAAAATAAAAGAAAAGAAAAATAAATAAACAAGACGACTCGGGATACCTGCACATGAGCTACCCCTATCACAGAAGAGTGGTGAGTTCCTTCACCCTCGGGGGAAGGTACCTTGATGGAAGAAGGGTGGTCAAAGAAAGACCAAGGTGTGGCCCAAAGACATATTATATTACCAACAGTGAAATACTTTTGATAGAAAAAAATAATAATTTTTTTATCTATCTAATTTTTACTAAATAAAAAACATTAACACAAATTCCCCTCAACCCACCCCCCACAAAATTTTTTTCCAAAAAAAAAAAAAAAAAAATTTAATTTAATTTATTTAATTTTCATTTTTTATATGATTGTATTTTATAAAAAAAATTTCCTGATGAAAAAAAAAAATAAATTGCAACAAATTAGCGAAACATTTTTCTCGCCCTATTCCCCTTTAATCAGCCACAAAACACGAGTTTGGATCAAATCCTCTTTAAATTACTGTTTCCAAGCCAAATCTACGGGGAGGAATTACTCTAGATTCTCCCGCCATTTCCCTCAAGATAACTCATACGAAGGAGGGAAGAGAAAAGAAGAGATTGTCTGCCTCGATTATCGTTAATTAGAGGGAAACGCGGGCGTCCCCCTTGCCCTCCCTTCGACCGTGCCTCACTTCACTCACCCCCCTCCCTCCCCCCACCTCAACCAACCAACAACTCGCCACACATCACCTTATGACCAATACTTTGCCATTTTTCTTTATTCATTTCCATTGCCAAAACCCAATGAATCGTTTGCGCAATTAATCCTAGCGTGATCCAAACTACCACGTTCCAACCGAATGTCACGTGTTGTCGTGACGTGGCCCGTCCCTAAAGGTGGTGAGTTTTAGGAGGGAGGGAGGGCTGGGAGAGGAGGAACGCGAGTTGGCACGTAGTCTTCTGGGTTCATCCGAGTGAAAGAAGAAGAAAAATGGAGAATTTTAAGTGAAGCCAAGTTTTTTTTTCCATTTTTTTCCTCTCTTTCTTATAATATTTTTATTTTGTTTTAGGACTGGGACTTTAGTCGATTAAAATTTCGCATAATCGATTAATCAAAAAAATTAGTGCTGATTGGTTAAATCGATGGAAATCTGTGGAAAATCGACGAAAATCGATAAAAATCAACGAAAAAGAGCAAAAATTGAGTAAATTGTATGAAAAACTGCGATTTGACGACGATTTCTGACCAATTACCCCCGATTTCTATCTATTTTCTTTTAAAAATTTGTTACGATTTCTTAAATTCCGACCAATTTGAGCAAAAAGTTTTTGACCAAATAATTTTTTGGCATTTTTAATAGTTTGAATCAATTTTTTCTAGCCGATGAAATTGTGGATTAAAATATCAGGATTAATCGACCAAAAATTTTAATCGAGTCCCAGCCCTATTTTGTTTGTATTTTTATATTTTAAAATTCTGTGTGTAAAAAGGGAGGGTTGATGGAGGGTTGGATGAATGAATGTTGGTTGTTGGTAGCCATTTATGGTAGTAGAATGTTGGTTTAAGAGTTTATAAGTTTTAAAATATGAGGTTGACATTTGAATTTTTTGGTGTGAGGTTTTGGTTTGGAGATTTGGAGAGTCACAGTTCGACAGAAGGAAAAACTAGAGTGCAAGGAACCTCCAAATTGCACATGGACGCGTCCAACACATCATCAATACAAGTGTCACGTCTCAATACAGGTGGAATAATAGCTGCGAGTAAAAAGAGTAGGGACATGAAATGACATCACCAGGATACAGACACCCCTATTTCTCTTTTCCCCAACTCCCTGACATGTTTTTTTCTGTTGGTTTATACAAAAAAAAAATTCTCCCTATAAAAAAAAATCGAAATCAAAAAAATCGACAAAATATCGATATAAAAATTTTAAAAATTTATTTTCACATAAATTTTCAGTATCGATTAAAAAATCGATTATTTTTCACTGAGATTTCCCAATATCGATTTTTTTTATCGTTTAAAAATTTTTTTTTGATATTTTTATGGTTAAAAATGTGTGATGGGAGTAATATTTTTCTTTTTTGGGTTTGGTTGGCAAACGGCAGTGGGTCATCGACGACGAGAGCCAGAGCGCACACAGCGCAGCGCTCTTTCGCAATGCCACCACAGGGATACAAAGACACTTTGATTGGGACGGAGACGGGGGCGAGAAGTTTTATATGACACCGGTGAGCACACGTGGCCAGACGAAGCCGGGAGGGATCCCCGAGTGCACAAAGGCACGGAAAAGAGTGTTGGGGGGGAAGGGGGGGAAAGGAAGGTGGAGGGGAATCGAGTCGAGGCCGGCTTTTATGCGAGGGGCGTACGCGCCAAAACCAAAAAGATGCCAGGGGTGAACGAGATTTTGAATTTCACGTGTGAAATTGCTGATCAATTTGATTTATTTACCTTTAATTTATCAATTATTATAAACGGTAATTTTTGCATGATGATGATTTTTTTAAAAAAAAATTTTTTTTTAATTTTTAAAATTTTTTTTTAATAATAATAATAATAAAAGGGATGACTATTTTAATGGCAGAGTATCGAAAATCACGCATTGCACTCGAGTGAGGCAGGGAGTGTTAAGGGGTAAACGGAGTTCACAGACCCGGTTGACTCCTCACGAATTGGACTTCATCAAAGGGAAGGGTTCAGGTTGTTTTCGTGGTTCACACACTAAAAATTTCCCATTTTTACACAAATATCAGGTTTTTCCTCACTTTTCACTTCCAATTTTACAATTTTATAAAAATTAAAAAAGATTTTTTTTCTTGAAATTTGAATGGTAAAAAAAAAAAATAATAAAAATTTTTGCTTAAATAGTTACCTGTCAATCAAACAAACATAATTTCTTTAATACACACAAAAAAATTTTTTTTGTTTTTTTTCTAAAACAAAAATTTAAAAAAAAAAAATGTAAACTCTTCTTCCTCGTCACGGACCCCAAGACCGACGTAGTGAACTTTTCCAAACTGGATTCACTCCGTGATGATTGGTTCCACTTTCAAGACACCCCGAGACATTTCCTTACAATTTAAACGGGAGAAATAAAAAAAGAAAGTCCAAAAAAAGATGGTCTAAAAGATTCAAAACAAGAAATTACAGTGTAGCACCACTTAAATGCCGTTGCAATCACACTCTTATTAAATGGCAAATAACACCACACAAAACCTCTCATTTATGTTGGCCCTAACCGCGAGCACGATAAAAAAGCAAAAAATGTTAAAAAAAGAGGTGACACCGTTTTGTATTTCATTTTTTCCTCGCGTTTTACGCCATATTTATGGCCGTCAAGGGCCGATAAAACAAGATATCATTATTAACCCTTTTTCCCGACACGTGGAAAATTCGTTTCTACCTTTTAAATGTTATTAAAACTCTTGATAACCCATTTAACCCTTCAAACACTATGATGACATCAAATTTTTTTGTTTTTACACTTGTAGAAATATTTATTATCGTTATTATTATAAAAAAAAATGATAAAATCATTAAAATTTAATCACATCCCCTATTTTTAATGCGTGTTTTTGAAGGTAGTAATAATATAAAAAAAAATTATATAAAAGGGACGGAAAGGAAAAAAAATCTCCCAAAGAAGATTTATGTATCCACAACAACTTTTAGGATACGCGTCTGCCAATTTCTAAGTCTTTTATCACACCTGACCAGGGGGTTCCTCAATAGCCCCAAGTCTTTGGGTGGAAAAATTTTTCAAAACACTAAAATATTTTTTCTTTTAAAAATAGAAAAAAAAAATTCTGGTGTAAAACCAAGAGAAAAGAAAAGAAAAAGTGTAACTGGACACTGTCCAGTCGAGTGTCACGTCTTGTTAAGAGGGAAAAAAGGGTTGACGGTGCCATTCAGGCGAATGACAGGTATAAAAAAATGAAAAGTCTTTTTCATTCTCTCTGTGTGTGTGTGGAGACTGGAAAAGAAAAAATTGGAAAATTTTTTTCCTAACCAGAAATTTACATTGGAATCAATAAGTGAAGCGCCGTAATAAAATTGGCTTAATAACAGGCAAGGGGCCGCTGATCTCGAATTGCAATGAATTCAAAAATCGACGTTCCGGAACGCGATTCCGACACTCAACGGGGTCGTAGGTGGAGAGATGGAGAGACAAAACGTTCAAAATTAGAGGAGGGGCATTTGAGAGGTGATGGGAGAGTCGGAAGTGACGATTTTCCATCTCACTTAACCCCCACTTACACCCAAAAAAAATTAATTACGTGATTTTTAGACACGGTCGATATAAACCCAAAAAAATTTTTTTAAATTTATTTTTTTATTTACCGTAACTCTTCCCCCGGACTCTTCCGAGAGATTTGCGTCTACCCTAATCTGCACGAGTGTGCCCTTAAACTTAAAACCCTCACAGCCCTCGCTCTTGAATACCGTTGAAAAGCAACGCCGTGCACAGCCCACTGATCACACACAGAGCAAACCGCGTCACCCGGTCGCAACGGGGGGAAACGTACCGTAACCAGTCACAACCCCCTCTTTAAAAAAAAAAATAAAAAAAAAAAAAAAAAATCACTGACCTCTTTTCGCCCAAACAACCCCCCTACCCACCCTGTCAATCAATTCGCGAGTCTCGAATTCTCCCGTCGTCCACTAAAAACTCCACTAAACTAAACCAAACTATGATCGGTCACTTCCATTATGTGGACACAATGCGACAATACAAGAGTCCATGAACTTTTCTCCCCGGTGTCTATAAATAAATTGATTAAATTGAATAACGGCTCATTGAAAAATCTCAGTTAATTTAAATGAGAGGAAGAAGTCGTCCATACGACCAAGAGGCGAGGCCGAGATCCTTTTTTTATTTCTACGAGAGCAGGATGCAACCCTCTTCGACATGATTGGGCAAATTGGTGAAAAATGGTCGTGTCACCACCCACCCTCGGTTCGCGACGAAATGGAGGCTGGTGGTGGCCACGTCCACTCACTCTCTGCACACTCCGTTTTTAGCAGCTCGTAATTGGCGCGTGCATCCTTTTGGCCCCCGATATCAAAGTGACAGCTCTAGGCAAGAGTCAACTAATTTATGGACACTCGCATTTCCTCTCGGTTCGACCGAATAAATCACGTCACCACCCACACTGTGTGTCACAGACTCACACACATACACATCCTTAACCCTTTCTTGCGCCCCACTTAAGAATTCCACTCACACGTCGAGGAGAATCGCACAACCCAAAAAATGGGAAAAGTGTACGAGGAAGAAGAAGTGTCGATGTGTCGAGTCAACCAACCGAACCAAAGGCTCGAGGAACCCCCTATTCATGGACAAACGAGGAAAATATATGTTTATATACCGGATGAAGAGTGTAGTCATCGTCATTGAGTTTTCAACAAGTAGAAAAGGAAATTTTATATTTTTTGTTTTTTAATCGGGTGTATCGAATGAGTTTTATTTTTTTTCCTGGTTTTTACACGGATCGGTAGCCGTATTGAGGAAAAAATTAAATTGAATTGTTTTTTTTTTTTTTGTTTCTTAAATATTGTTTGTTTGTATTTTTTTACTCGGTGGATGGAGCAATCACGGGCAAATCAATTATTACTGTTACTAACACTCCCTTCCCTCCCATCCCTCCCATTTTCACGCCTTTATTGCCCCGCATCAAAGAACTTCCTCGCACTTCCGTTTCACACAAGAAAAACAAAAAGATGCGATCAAATTTTCATTCTTCCTATCGTCTTTTCATATGCAAAAAAATCCATATCGACAATAAAAACCCAAAACCCCGTTCTAGATACCATCAAAAAAATAAAAACGACGCTGCCAACACCCAAATTTCACAGAAAATTCACGGAAATCCACAAAAATTTTTTTTTTAAAAATCCACAATCTCAAACTTTGCGGTCACCATCGAGTTTGCCCCCCTCTCAACTCCCAGCCCCCCCAATGGTTTGGCGGCCAATGCATTTCTTGCAGACGTGACCGTGGAAGAGTAAAAGGGGGGAGAAAAGAAGGTCTCATTGTGTCTCCCTCTTCACGCGTGGTCAACGCGACAGACCACTGGTCCGACCAGACTGGCCCACCAGACGGCCACGCTTTGGTGGCGTCATTCGAATTGATCGAAGATCCATCTCTTTTCCTTCTCTCTCTCTCTTTCTTTCTCTTTGCACGGCGACGGCTAATCCATCATCGGAAAGCCGTGACAGGCCATCGGTTCGGCCGGTCAGTTGACGGCAATTTTTTTTTTCTGCTCAGATGCAGCGAGTTTTGAGTAGAGTTGAGTCGAGAGTATAAAACTCGGGCAGTTTGTGTGGTGGTTTGTGGAGCCCCGAGTTTGGGGCTCGCGGCACGACGCGAACAATGGCGTGCACAGCGTTCGTCGGACGTGACTGGTGGACCCAAGGTAACTTTTGTGTCGAGTCACATTCGGAAGGGGAAAAGAGAGAGAGCGAGGGGAAGATATGGGGGTCTCCAACCACTTTTATGACCAGGGGGAGGTGAGGTTCAGATGGAATTGCTTGGATAAAATAAAATAAAATAAAATGAAATGAAATTTTAAAAAAATTTGTCTAGTTTTATAAATTGCTGAATTAAATTGAAAAAATAAAAATTTTTTTGATTTTTTTTGATTTTTGATTTAGGTCAAAACTAGTCGCGCCATTGATGAACGTCCGAGTCGAAACTGCAAAGAGGAAACCGGGCGTCTTAATGTTCACATTTAGACACTAGAGCACGTGCTCTTTTCATCTTCCTGGTTTTTCCCGACCCCTTCCAACACTTATTAAACCAACATCCTTCATTAAAAACTAGAAAACTTTTCATTAATCTTTCTACACACAAGAGTATTTTTTTTTTCACTCACACACAACTTCCCCTATATTTTTCTGTGTTTAAAAAAAAATACCCATCAACAACTTGTCACAAACGGCAAATCGTGAAAAGAGGTGGGGAAAAGAAAAAATCTCCCCCATTTTGACGGACCCCTTCATAGAAACCACGTATCCCCGATGAGAGTCAAGGTTAAAACGTCATTATCCATCCATTTCTTTCTTTCATTTCCACTCGATATTTCCCATTTTTTCTTTTTAATTTTTAATTTTTTCATTTACTAACTCCTTCCTATTCTCGATTAAGCCCAATTAACGTCAAGTGAGTCAACAACCACAAGACGAATTGCATTTGCGTGGCCTCGTCGCTTCGAAATGACCTTCGCTCTGTTTTCGCCATTCGGGTGGCCATTGGCTATTGTCTCGCGCACATGGGGTCAACCAGGGTCGCCCACCTGCACGGAAGCCCGTCGGCCCCTCTAATAAAAATCGTCGTAAACACCAAAACACCAAAAACATCCAAAAAATCACACAAAACTTTATAAAACATCCACTGACGACCCTCTCTCTCTCTCAACTTCCTCCAAAACATCACACACACACGCACGTGTCACCCTGTGACCAACGGGGCCGAACCGATCGTGTAATCGAAGGCGTAGAGGTAACTCGCCGAGGAGTGACAAACAACCCGTTAATAAACATCACGCAACTATCGTACGACCCCAACATAAATAAATAAACAAATAAATAAAATATTTTTTAAAAAAAAACTGAATTTGTTATCAAGTTATTTTTATGTTGCGAGAGAAATGAGCATGAAGTAAGTAGTAAAAAAAGAAGCGTCACGTGACATTTGTCAACCCGAGGGGTCGGTCGACGAGTGAGTCGACTGGTGTCGAGCAGTGTAGCCAAATGGCAATTCTCCCTGATTCGAGTGAGCTAGCTATACTAGCCGTGTTCACCATTGCAGCGAGGAAATGGAAGTGATTACCAGCCACACGCCTTATTTCCAACCCCAGGGCTGCTAACACCGATGGAATAAGCAAAGAGTGAGATGAGTCGCACTCACATACACACAAAAAACAACTCATTCTATTTTCCACACCCTCCCAAAAATCAAAGCAATAAAAAAACAAAACAATTTAAAATAATAAATAATTTTTTTTTCCTTTCAATTTCTTAAATTTAAAAAAAAAAAATTAAGTTGTTGCAACCCTCTTTTCCCATGATTCCCTGCCCGGGATTAAGTGTTCCTACAATTGAAAGCGTTTTGATGTTCATTCGCTACCCTCAAGCAAGTTTTACCGCTCAAATTACCGCCAAAGAAAACTTTTAAAACTTGGAGAAATTTATAAACACTTATTAAAGAAAAAAATAAATACAGTGGTCAATACGTTATTTACTCTTTTAGAACCATTGAAAAGGGACGAACGGTGGTTTTTCTCTCTACGGTACTCTTTTGGGTGGTGTTTGTACGAATGAGGCCACCGGTAAGGCGGGGTTTTGGTAGTAAAGTGCGGGGGCGGTCAAATGCCCTTCAACAACAACCAAGGACTAAAAGCCATTGGAAAAATAGCTGGCGATCTTGAAAAAAGAAAAAAAATACAGTGGAACCCTCTTTTAAGAGAGGTGTTGCCCACCCGACACTCAGCTATGGGCTCGGCCGAATGCCGCCGGGTGTAGGGCCGCACCCGGCCACCTGCGTCGGCCCGGGGTACCACGCCAATGTCGCGGCGGGGGAAATGACAAAAGCCCCGGCTGGCCACTTCTACAGGGGAATGACGAGGGCGAGAAAAGGCAGGAGGAAGAGAGAAAAGTCTTTTTCTCTCGTGCACACACTCATTTTCCCCCCTGTTTTTACTTTTTATAAGGCCTAGTGTCGTTGTGACGTCACATCTTTGTATTACACACCTTATACACATTATTGACGTTATTTAGAGTTAAATAAAACCTGGTGGCGATTTTTTTTTGTAAACATGTGAAAAAATTGCATCTATCTTATTTTATCATGGCAAAAAAGAAAAAAAAACTTTTGTCATTTATTTTCAGTGACCATTAGAAATTTGAAAATACAAATAAAATTGCAAACTGATGACAGTTTTTTCTAGTTTTGTCATTTTTTGTATTTTTTTTAATCATCTCTTTCAG
>JAQFZO010001998.1:0-13542 GCA_034695885.1 Geophilus flavus
TACAAAATAAAATAGTATTTTGTATTTTGTATTTAGTATTTTGTATTTTGAAATAGTATTTTGCCCAGGCCTGTGATTTACACAGTTGAACATTAAAGTGGGACAGCATGGTGGTCCTATTTGCAAAGGGGGTGGCGTCTATTATAAGTATAAGTTTTATATTTGATAATGCTATTTTTATAAATAGTGTTAGAATTACAAAATTCTTATAGACTTGTCGAATGACATGACTAGGGTATGTGGTGATGTCAAAATGGACACCATTTTGCATGACCTTGGGGATGGCTATTACCCCTGGGGTGACGTCAAAAAATTGATTTATTTACTTTGAGTGACATTGTATGAGACAGCAGTTCAATCTAATCTTGTGGATGTGATAGATGCTGGAAAAAATTAATAGTACATTGTATGAGACAGCAGTTCAATCTAATCTTGTGGATGTGATAGATGCTGGAAAAAATTAATAGTATGGTTAGATTAGGGCATGAACAAAAATACACATGTTAAACACTTGACTGATCAGAATTATAAAGAGGTTTTCTTGGTTTCTCAACAATGATGTCAGAACTAATGTTATGTGTGCATTGATCACTAGAAAATGGAAAAAAATTATTGGTTTGCATCACCACACCCTACACAGAATGAACAAAAGCAATAAAAGTGTACATTTTTTAAAATTTCTATTATAAATTTTTTGATATTGATTTCACACTCACTTGTTAGTTGTTATCCTTCTTACATATACTTCCACTTCTTCATCATCGGAACTGAAAGGAAAAAAATAGGAAAAACATACAAGACTTGAGACCACATGGAAACCAGAGATATAGTTAGTCTAATTGTTGTTAATGTATAAACAAACACTTACGGGTTGAAAATAGAATTGATTCTATCCACTTTCTGCCTAGTTAGGCACCAACAAAAGCAACGCCCCATCTTTGATGCTACAAATGCGTGAGCGCAGCGATCTCGCGTGAGGATTTTGAAAGACATTCCTACAAAAAATTGTAATAATCTTATAAATTATGTTTTTAAAATATCTAAAATAACAAATTAAATTAAACAAATTAACAAATTAAATTCACAAAATAAATTCATAAATTCAAATATTCCACTACAACATCAACTACTACTAGACGTCCCACTACAACTTCAACTACTACTAAGCAGCGTGCTACTATAACTTCAAATACTACTAGACGTTTCACTACAAAATCATCTACTAGACATCCCACTACAACTTCAACTGCTACTAAGCGCCCGACTACAACTTCAACTACTACTACACGTCCCACTACAACTAAAACTACTAGGCGAAGCACGGGGACAAGTATTTCAAACCCTCTGTCTACTACACCGTGGGGGATGCGATTTGTAACAAAAAACGAAACTGTTTTAATCTAAACAATATACCTACTCCGAATTACTTACTATAGTCCGTTCGCTTATTTCAAGATAGTTCAAAATGTCCTGTGATTGGTCGAGAAGTTTGGACAAGGAACTTCGTACCTAAACCTAGCGCAAACAAACGTACGATACATCAAGTGATCAGTTTTTAGACCCAACCGGTCAAAACAACAGACATTTTAAGGCCCAATCACTGCAACTGGTCAGAAATTATTTATTTAGGTGCATTACCACCTATGGCGAGCAGTCTCGACCAATGACAGGGCATTTTGAACTATCTCGAAATAAGCGAACAGACTATACATTATCACCTACTTAAAAAACATCAATGAGAAAGAACTACATCGATCACTATCACATCTTGGATGATGCGGATGCGGATCGTGCCAAGAAAAAGAAATTGATAAAATATAGATGCCTTTTCATCTGGCCTGTACTAATTTCCACAAGATAGGATAAAGATGGCGGATTTTGCCTAAATTTGCCACTATGCTGAGATTCTAATTCTCTAGTTTATTCAAAAAAATGTTAGTCATTTGTTTTGAATAAAAAGAAAAAGATAATATATCAAAGAAAGGTTTTATTTACCGTACTCATTAGGTTACAAAACATTAACACTTTACACTTGACAAGGGTTTTCTCTTAATTCAGTCACTTCTCGCTCTCTTTGGATCCTTCATGTGCAATCTCATGATTGAAGGGTGACATTGGTGTGCCATCTATGAACTAGAAAAGAAACTAAAAAAACTCAATTAACACCTGTTGGCTCTTAATTAACAACCAATTAACAGCTGTTCACACACCTTTACCTTCTATGTTCGGAGGAAATTCTAGTGCCGGTTCGGCGTTGTGTTCCATGTAATACTGATGAATGTGTTGTTGCCAAGAGGTGAAAATGGTACCCTTCCAGGCGTGTACATACCGGTATCGAAATTGTAGCGTTGGGTGTAGTCTGTAGTGATCGCCGGTGTAACTTGCTCATATGGCATACTTTTGCCAAAAGGGTTCGTGTGAAACTTGTGGGTTGGGTGGCAAGTAAAAAAAATAAAAATTATATATATTTATCAGGTGGTTTTTGGCTATTGCATATTTAATGGTTAACTTCAGAGAAGAATTTGATGGATTGGCCAAGCGATTGTATTGTATGGTCATAGCTGCCTTTGGGAACCTACTAGAAAAGACTTACTATTACTCTTACTCTTTTTCTCTCTCCAGCAGTCGCGGCACCTTTGTCTTAATCCGTCGGCCGGTGAGTTCCACGTTCTTGTTCTACATGTTCTCCATGAAATCCACAATGGTTGTTGCAATGTATGCAGTGAGAGATGTGGGCTACAACAGGTTCCTAATAAAAATCTGCTGCCTTTACACAATCTTCACAACTGATAATTGTCTGTCCCATAAAATGATGGAACAGAGATCGCGGTTCGCTTCAAATTCATGTCCATCAGCCTGCGATAATCAAGTTGTTATTGTTGTTGTGCTTAAAAGAGATTTCTCCTTTTATTTTTAGATAAGGGAAGTGATGATGTGTAGATTACGAATTGTTCATACGAGCAATTTCTCTCCTGGGCCAAATTAACTTAAAGGTACGTACAATGGACTTTCATTTATTAAAAGTTGTGTAAGTCTATTCAATCTCCCCTTTTTTTAGTTATCTGGTCTGCGCTCTCTGGCAGCAAATTCAGCAACTAATCATTTGCTCAGTCAGGAGCAATGGTGAATGCGACAATTTTTGACTAGAATTGTACCTTATCTATACAAGTAGTTAAAATACCGTAGACATTTCTGATCCACCATCCAATAACTAGGGCACAGAAGTTTCATGCTCTTAAAAACTTAAAAATATGCATACGTATTATATGCTATGAAAAATACAGAAATATGCTGTTAAAATTTGTCAAAATTCAATTAAAAGGGGAAATTTGCATTAATTGGACAAAATTCAAACAGAAATCACAGATATTTGTCAAAATTCAACCAGAATGGAATTTGAAGTTGAATTTATGCAAATGACACTGTTCTCCAATCACAGAAATTTGCAATTTAATTCCTGGTGTTAATATTAAATCATGGGTCAACCAACACTTCTCCTAAATGACATTTCCATTTCATTGCCTTTGACATCATATCTTACTTACTTTGCATATAATAAAAATTACTGATGGATAAATTATATATGTATAATCATGTGGAACAGTTAGTTACCGTTCAAAGCATTCGCAGCACGAAGCCAGGGATGCTTCAGAACATCGTTCATTGTTAATCGATCCCGTGGTTCTAGTGTGAGCTTGGACGAATAGAAATGTTTATCCAAGGTGTGAGTAACTGGAGTAAGGAAAAAATTCATTTACTTACGGTTCGGTAATTTGGGAATGTGTATTGTTCTAAAATTATGATAACTTACGCTCTTAATAAAAAGTCTCGCCTCCTGTGATAAACATTGCGGAAAATCGATATCCGCCGTGTATTTTTTCCCATACTGGAAAGGTTTTTGTCCCACCAATAATTCGAAGCACACCACTCCCAAACTCCAAACATCGACTTTGGCATCATAGGGTTTATTTTCAAGCATCTCTGGTGCAAGGTAGCCTTCAGTCCCACAAACCCCAATCCTACAAGAAAAATCAAAATTCACGTGGTAAATCCATTTTTAAAAAAACAAATGTAGGTAACCTCACCTCTTCCTATGGGCGTATGCAGACACACCGAAGTCAGTTAATTTTAACTTGTTGTAGTCATTGATGACAATGTTTTCGGGTTTAACGTCACGATGAATTATGTTCTTTCCGTGCAAATACATTAATGCACTAGCAAGTTGAGAAATGTACTGAAATTGAAACAAACAATTGATATTAATGATCAATAAACATGTAACTTGTTTCAAATATTACATCCACTATTTGCTTCTCGTCGAAAGGACCAACATGGTCTAGTTTCTGAGCAAGATTGTTTCCAGCAGCGTACTCAAGCAATATGTACACGTGTTTGTCGTCAAAAAAATGGCCGAACAGCTTAACAATGTTCTCATGGCTGGTAAGAAAAGACAAAAATTACCATTGATCAAAATAGCACAGTAAAACTTGAACAAAGAATAGGCTATTTCTAAAAAGCTTGTAGAATAAGACTGGAAAATGCCAAGAACCATTACAAACGGCTGGAAAATGCAGCTAAATACAGGCAACTTAATGCTTACTTTAATTGAGACTGAATTTGAATTTCCTTTTTCCGTCGATCCACTGTTTTTTTGCTACACTCCATAGTTTTCATGGCATAAAGTTTGTTTGTCTTTTTGTAGCGGACAAGGGTGACCTTTCCAAACGCCCCAGACCCCAATTCTTGCATTTCTGCAAGGTCTTCTAATTTCAAGGCATCTTTTAGTTGAAGCTGAAACACAAAAAAAAAAAAATTTAAAAAATGGATCCATGCGACTACGGTAACTAGTAAGACAAGGGCGGATACGTGATTTTTTGGGCAGAAAAAAATTCCATGTCGCAAACACTTTAAACTACACAAACTCGCTATAACTTCCGGATGTACGGTGCGAATATGTCGTTGGTTTGTTGTGCTGCTCTTAGCATGTGTTATGTCGTATACTTTATGGCATATTAGACAAGTAGCTAGGTTTGTATCTTTACCAGCAAAATAATCCCAAATGTGCTCTCTTAGTACTTTCTAGAAAAAAAAAGTAAAATGTAATTAATGATTTACCTGCACATTTTTCCTCAATAAACAATTAATTACACAATTGCAGTGCTGGAACCAAGGTTACTACTTACTAGGTTTGCTTTGTCCCCGTCGTCGAATGCCAATTTCTTCCTTTTCTCTGCCATTTCAACCATGCATACACTGCCATAAAAAATTCGAAAGCAATAAGCAAATGAAATCGACTCTTACCCAATTCGACTCTGTACAGTGTCTCTCAACCTTGCGTAAAATGAGTTTTGATTTGAAGCGTTTTAATCATGCTCATGACACTACGGTAATTTGTCGCTCGTGGAGCCTTTTCCTAGCATCGTAGCGTAATCAAAACAATTACGTGAGACCAGACATGATTTGTTTTTCTACTAGAAAAAAGTAGTACAAGAAAAATTAAGTACGTAATGGAAAATGTGAATTACGTCGTGGCTCTGGCGGCATCTGACGGACTTTGGGGGAATCGTGCTTTAATGGCTGATATTGCAGACGAAACGTTGGTAATTTGTACGGTAATTTGTTAAATACCACAACTTTTAAGCATCTAATAGCTAAACTAACAAATGATACACGTAATACCGTTAAAAAGTTTCCAAATTAATCGATGTCTTGTTTTGATACTGTAGTCGACTTTCAGTCATCTTGTTCTATGCAGAAGTGTGAGTCGTTTTCTCCCAACTGCTTTCGATTTGGGAAGCAAAAGGCAACGTAAGCATGAAAATTGCTCATTTGAGAATCTAATCTGACTTGTGAATAATTTGTCAGTACGTGTTTTCAGGTTCCAGCACTACATTTGAAACGCCATACACCATTACGGTATGTTTTGGACTAATAAAAATTTGGTGCTCGTCCTGAACCATTTATTTGCGGGATGCGCTGCAGAATGCTATCGAATTGAAAAGGAATGAATTTCTTTTAAGTGAACCAATTGAACCGGCCAGCACGGGACCAATTGAACTAAAACATTTTTAATTTCTAATGTTTGTGGACGGTGACAAGAAAATTGTTTGTCTTATTTTCACTTGTATGATTAATTTTGTTGTTTGTATTTCATGTTTTTTTAAGAGTCATTCTGGAGAGGATTCAAATCTTGAACTTTCGTCTTTCATGTAAGCGAATTGCCATATGTTTGTGCATAACAATGCGCAGGTTAGGTTACCGGACGGCGACTCAACTGGTGGTGTATTTTTTGTAAATAAGGTCTCTAATAAATAAAAATTTCGTTAGTTTCTGTTTCAAATTTTCATTGATTGGAGACCATATTTACAAAAAATACACCATCAGTTGCGTCGGTATTGAAATGAATTATTATTATTTAATAAACAACAAACAATTAGTGCCTGAACGTATTATTATTATATCACTGAAGTATTTTAGCCTAATAAGGCATTCCAACTTGTGCTTTTTGATGAAACATAAATGGAAGCTGCACGGCTTCATCGTTAACGGCGATACAATTGCAACCTATCTATTTATGAATAGCAACATGTGAATAGAAATTAATTTCTAGCTGAACTTGACGGCTTACATTTTGCAAAATTAAAACAGCCCCTGAGTCGAAAAAAGAACTATAGTCCTCCATTATTATGGTATTAGAAAAACCTAAATAAAATATTTTAATAATTTTACCCAGTTTTCCCGCTTTTTTGTAATAACTTTGTGTAAGAGGGCGCCACCTGGCACGGCGCGTCATGTCCTTATCAGTGACTAATGATTGATTATCAGTGACTAATGATTTTGTATAAATACGACTTTTTTGGGAAATAAAGATCATTCTAGTCTTGACCAGCACACGAGTCTAGTCTCTCCTTACACTTTGTTTGAAAATACGTACTGATTTTTGAAGACTTGGCACTCGATTTATACGTTCGTGGTTCAAACTGAAGGATTGAATTTTTTCATTCAAAAATCAAATTCAATATGGCGTGCCAATTTCATCAAAATTTCAAGTGGAGATTTCCTTTCAAGATTTTTATCGTTTTTCGTCCAATTTTCGTCAATTTTGATCAATTTTTATCGACTTTCGTCACTTTTCCATCAATTTTTATCATTTTTTTTCAGTTTTGTCATATATAAGAGACAGTGATTGATAAAGAAGTCAATCCAAGACAAATGACGAAAAAAATTGACGAAACTGATCAAAATTGATGAAAATCGACAAAATAAAAATGACAAAAATCGATAAAAATTAACAAAAAACTGCATTAAATCGATAAAAATTTAGAGGGATTCTGCCACTGAACATTTTTAAAGTAAGAAAAATCAAACCCAAATCAGTAAAACCAAAACCTAATAGTTTAGTTTCGTTAAATTCGGACCAAAAAACCTGAAAAATCTTATTTTGATTCCTTTTATCACTTAAAGATTTTTCAGATTTTTGATCCGAATTAGTTTTTAATTGGTTTTCCCTGATTTTTTCGAAAATAATCCTTCAACAAAAGAAATTACTGAAGAAATTCGATTTTCTGATTCTGCCACTAATCATTTAATTAAAACAGCTTTTTTTAACTTCCAACAATCAAGCAAAAATCGCAGAAAATATTTAAAAATATTTAAAATTTTTTCAGTAAATTCAATGAATTTTTAAGAAATTTAAAAAATATAATTTTGTTTTTGATATTGAATTTTGTTTTGTATACTTTTGATTTTGATTTATAGTTTTGATTAATTTTTTTTTCATTTTTCCAGAAGCACACGAGGTAAGTATCTAATCTAGGCAAGTATCTTTTCTTAATTTTTGAATATTCTTTTGGCGAGTTTTATTACTCCACAATTTTTGAATATTCCTGCCGAAAACAAACTAACGCTAACGACCAAACCATTTTCAATCCGATGAATTTTCAATTACATGCAATAAATTTCAATAAAACCCGCAAACCATCATATTGTCTTTTCAATTATTTTGCTTAAATAAGATCTCTTTCCTTGTGGACGCCTTCCGCAACCCTGACCACCCTGCCCAATGATAGAAAAAGTACCTAGACGATGATTCATTCATTCACCTTTGAAGCCACTGTCAACGAGGAAGAGTCGCAGATTCCCCTGCCTCCCTCCCTACCGTTTGATCTCCGCGCCAAAGTTTACCAATGCACAGTACCCACTTCACCTTATTTCCATTATATATAATTTTCCCACTTTCTTTTGCACGACTGTATTTTTATATTAAATAAAAAATAAAAAACAAATTTGTGTTAACTAACGAAACAAAAATAAATCTACTGTCTGTTGGCATTTACGTCGTGTCGTCGTTAGAGATCACAGATCACTTTTGGCACGTATGACCCCAGTTTTTTTCGCCGTTTGATATTACACGAAATTAGAATACAATTATGCCATTATAACGGCGTCTGTTACGGATGCCCCAATGACCGACTTTTTCCCCGTCTTGCTTTGATGATCCATTCGAAAAAGTCTTTATATTTTTTACTAAAGCCCGTCAGATGCCGCCAGCGGCTGTAATTTACATTTTCGATTACTTTTTCTGGTACTATTTTAGCAGAAAAACAAATCATGTCTGGTCTCTCGTTTGTTTTGATGATTACGCTACGATGCTTGGAATAGGCAAATTTAAGCAAAATACGGAAAACGGCATGGCAAAAACAGATCGCCAACTTATCATCACATCAGGACGCTTAAAGTCAAAACTCGTTTTACGCGAACAGTATTTACGCACGGATGTTCCATGCCAAAGCATCTTGTGTCCCGAAAACTGCAAAAACGGTACTTCCCTTTAAATCCTTAACTCGATTTCCATCGGTGTAATCCTCGAATGATGTTTATCGTTTTATTTTTTCAGACGAAAAGACTGCAATCTTGTCATCCGATGGCACGCATTACTTGATACCATGCACGGACGTCGTAGGAAAATACTTAGAAATCCTGGAATTTAATGAATTAGTTGGAATATTATTTCTACAAACTGTGGTCACTAAAGTACGTACCGTACGCCCACAAACCTCCCACCTCACACGTTTTATTATTCGAATTTTCTCTTTTTAGTGTGTCAATGAATTTGGAAAACGCCACTATAACCGAATATGTTGGAAAATCAGAGACAAGAATAATAAATGTATATATTTCCCAAACGAATTCAGTGTTTTTACTTTCAAAGAAAGAAATCCCAACGAAAGTTTCTCACATTGGCAAACCCGGTAATTTTCACACCAAAGTAAATTTTTATCGTATTTTTTTAAAAAAAATTAAACACTTACTTTGAAATTTCAGAAATATTTACAGCGCTGCAGTTTGGTATTACAAACATTTGGGTGGAAACATGCCCATCGTGTTGGTGACTGAAAATGAACAAGTAATGATCAGTTACCGTAAGGTTGTTTAAGTTTAAGTTTAAAATTAATGATTAATTTGATCCTAGATTATCAACGAATACCGAAATAAATCTGTCGGCATTTACGTCGTGTCGTTGGGAGATTATCTGACCACATTTTGGCCGAATTTGTCTTCGATTCACGAATTATATTTTTCCCTAAACGCGTCGCTCACCAGCAGCGACTCAAAAACTGGTATTTTATATATTAAAAAAATTGAAATTTTACTAAATTATTAATATTTGTTAAAGTTATCGATGAAAAGGAATATGAGGAATATTTATCGCCTGAAATTTTACAAATTGGCATCAGCACTGGGAAATATCATAAAGGAAAACTCAAAGTGAACAAACATCACGCTCAATTGGAAGCTTACGTATCGACTTCGAGGTATATTTTAATTTTTTTTTTTTTTGGCTAATTATATATACAATTATGTCTACAATTTATATGATTTTCTATTTCATTCAGTTCAGATTCCAAAACCGAAATTAGCGACATTCTCGTCTCGGGCATGAAACATCGAAACCGAGCGATTCACGGCGATGTGGTCGTCGTCGAGTTGTTGCCGCGAACAGAGTGGAAGGGGAAAATACAAACTTTGAACGAGGGTGTTAAAAATGAAGACAATACCGAGGTGTCTCAGTTTGGTGAATTAAAACCGAGTGGGAAAGTTATAGGGATATTACAACAGAGCTGGAGGAATTATGTGGCTACTGTTCCAAACGACGATGTAATAACTTGATGAAGTTTAACAAAAATAAATAAATAATACTAACCAGATTTTTCTTCAAATTCCAGATGAATTCAACGTCGAGGAGACCCGGTGATTCGATATTAGTCATTCCTTACGATTACAGAATCCCGAAAATCCGAATTTTTACCAGACAAATCGGCACACTGACAAAACCAAAGGTTAAAATCATTTATTTATTTTTTTAAAATAATAACAATTCTTTTTTCTCGTTTCCGAACAGGATCGTAGTGAGAATCGATTCTTGGAAAGTTTCTTCCCAATATCCCAGTGGACATTTCGTGCAGATTGTAGAACCGATCGGAGAATTGGACACTGAAACGACAGTTTTGTTAGTCGAAAATAGTATTTCAACATCATCTTTTTCAAATGGAGTGGTCAGTTATTCGATAAATTTACCTACGACATAGAAATTAGTGTTTAAAACTCAACTTATCCGTGCAGATATCCGAAATGCCGAGTGCGGATTGGAAGATGTCGGAAACGGAAGCCGAAAACAGGCTCGATTTGCGAGACCGTCTGATTTTCAGCATTGATCCGAAAGGATGCGAAGACGTAGACGACACCATGTCTATAAAGTAGAATTATTTTGTTATCAAATGAAAAAAAAAGTTGTTTAATTTCCCATTACATTTCTTTTCTTTAGGATTTTGCCGAATGGCAATTTGGAATTGGGTGTTCACATTGCCGATGTCACTCACTTCATCACTCCCGATTCGCTCACCGACTTGGAAGCTCGCAGTAGATCCACCACCGTTTATTTGGCCGATCGGCGATTCGATATGGTTCCTAGAGTTCTCAACGGTAATGTGTGTTCATTACTGAGCAACGTTGACAGGTAAAACCGGAAAGAAAAATAAAAATCGAGATGAATTAATCATAAATGTGTTAAAATAATTTTTTTTTTAAATATTAGATGTGCGGTTACTGTTTTGTGGGAACTCGATGCCAAATATGAGGTTCGTAAAGTGAATTTCGCGAGATCAGTCATCAATTCAGCTTACCAGTTGTCATACGAAGTCGCCGACGAAATCATGAGAAAGAGGAAACATCAAAAACTCGAAGGAGTCATTTATGAATTTTCTGTTCTGGATGAAAAGGAAATCGAGAGAAAGTGAGATTGTTATTATTTCAACGTTTCATTCATTAACAATTACTCGTTGCTTCGTCCCAGGTATTCTGAATTGAGAAAAGCTCTATTGAAACTAACCGACATCAGCAGGACGTTGAAATCACGTCGATTAATGGCTGGAGCACTGGAATTAGAAAGCGTAGAAGTTCAATTTTCGTTTAAAGCGCGCAGCGAAACAAAGATCGAAGGTGGTAATGGATTATTAGCGGATGTTTACACGAAACAGGTAATAAAATGCGTACAAACTCACATTAATACATCACATGTTAATCGATTTTTTTTTTCTTTTATCAGTCTTTGGAAATCCACGAAACCGTAGCCGAATTCATGATTTTTGCCAACCATTGGGTGGCAAAGACGATCTACGAACGGTTTCCTCGCCAATCCTTGGTAAGAAATATTCGTTTTGTTAAGAAACATCTATTACGAAACGACAAATTTTATATTTTCAGTTACGCCGTCATCCGGTGGCTAAACAGGAACAATTCAAAGACCTCATTCGAAGCGCCGAAGTCAAAGGATTTCACATCGACACGTCCTCGAACAAATCTCTCGCCAATTCGCTCTCTCAAAGCGTCGATCGTGAAGACCCTGTGGTCAATAATGTAAATAAAATAAAATCAATTCCGCATTTTGATGATACTAACTTACCCGTTCTTCTTTAGTTACTGAGACAATTGGCGACTCAAGCCATGACGAGTGCCGAATATTTTTCTAGTGGCGAATCGGACAAACCATCCTTCTCGCATTACGGTCTCGCCTTGGACTTGTATACGCATTTCACGTCACCCATTCGAAGATACGCAGACGTTTTGGTAAATTTAAACCCTATAAAAGAAATAAACATCAAATTTATTAAATTTATTTCTCAGGTTCATCGCCTGCTATTGGCTTGCATAGATAAAAACGAACAAATGTCTCACCTGATGAGCTGCTCGGAGCTGAAAGAAATTTGTCAAAACATAAATACCAAACACAAAGTAAAAACAATCGCCGATATTGGTATCAAAAATTCATAATTGAAACTTTATTTCAATATATTTTTTTTTAAATTAGGCAGCTCAAGATATCCAAAAATCTTCCCAACATTTATTTCAAACGCTTTACTTCCTGGATAAAAAAGATGAAGACGATTCGACTGTGGTCGATGCCGTCATCTTTTCCATCCGTCCTAACGGAGTATTGGTTTTCATACCCAGATATGGAATTAAGGGGCCCGTTTATATGAAAAATAAAACTGATCAAGTGAGTTACAACGCCAGAAAAAAAAATTTTCTATTGATTTTTTTTAAAATATTAATAAAAATAATTATTTTCCCAGGTTGCATTAGTTATTAAAAAATCGGTGGAATGGATTCCGGGTACTCTAGAAAACGATTCGACGTCATTGACAGTGAAAACCAACGTGGGTCCTCAGAAATACAAATTATTCGAGCACATCACGGTAAATTTAACTTCCCTAAAATAACACTAGATGGCGCCAAACTCTCCCCATTCCCAATTTTCAAAAATAACATAACATCGATAATTCTTTAAACATCCAACCAACAACAAACGATCTTTGTCGACCTTGTTGTGTGAGGAAATAAAATTAGACGATTTTCACAGATGGTACGAATGCGACAAACTTGATAGATGATAGCAACCTTTTCCTCATTGTATTGTCCACAAATACAGTCATGAACCATTAATCATAGAAACTGTCATGGATTTATCAATCCTGATGGCAGCACTTGCATAGGAAAATTACCACAAATTATAAATAACATTCATAAAATCCGCCTCTTCAATAATCATATAAGCGATAAAATTGGAAAAATACCATAAAATTTCTTAAAAACATAAATCATAATATTTAACCCAAAACAAACATTTTTTTCCAGGTTCGAATCTGTGTGGTCCCATCCCACGCTCATGCACATTCATTCCGGCTCGATTTGGTTACAAACTGCCCCCTGGTCACTGATTTGAAGAGGGGTCAAGACGAGAAAGTGCCCTGTAGTGTTGCGACCAAGTGCGAACAGGTGAAATATTAACTTGAAAAATCACTTTTCCTTTCACATTTAAATTCAAACAAAATCCTTTTAACCGATTGCCTTTCATTGGGTGGGTGACAAGGTGAATTCATTCACCCCCTATTATCAACATCCCCCTCATGGACCCCCCAACTTTAATTTTTTTTTTTTGCATTAAAAAACGAAACAAGGAAAAAAATTGCACCTGTTGAAAAA
>JAQFZO010001999.1:0-13531 GCA_034695885.1 Geophilus flavus
CAAATAAGTTGTTAATCTTCCTCCTACATATGTTTGATTGCATAATTTTCTCGATCTATTTCATCAGTCCACCATTTTTTTATTTTTTTTAACTCTTTTACCCACATATTATCCTTAAATGCGTAAATAAGTTAGTTTGTCAACCCACCTACTGTATTATAGCATTTTCAAAATGAATGCATTCTTAATATCAAAACTTACTGCCTGATTATGAGGATCAACCTTCTGATAATCGAAAAACGCTCGATAATTCTGACAACGTGGCGCCGAGGTACTGGTACTAGCCATTGCCGCATCTCCGGAAGCGGCAACAACTTCGCGTTGTGTAGTCTCCACCTTGAGTATTTCGAAATGCCTGTGCACTATTGGATAACACCGTGTGAACGTCTCTGTCATACAGAGTGGTCGTTTCGTCGCTTGACAATAAAATACTACAGCTGAATCATAATCGAGAGCAAGCACGCTTTGTGGCATTCCAATATGCGCTGCACGATAAACTACCGGAACAAGGTCTTCCCATTCTAATCTTTTTACGCGTACTTCTCTAGCACTATCAGTGACCTTATCGAGGCGTCGTGGATGAACATATGACGAGCTGATCTTTTTTGCTGCCGGAAGTGTCCAGGGGGGTAATAATGGCACACCATCTTCCCAGGGTTCTAAACGAATGTGATCTGGTGGTACGTTTGATATTGCACCTCCTGGAGGAAGATAATACATAGATAGATATAGGGTTTAGTTTAAGGCCATTAAATCAATTTCAATTGATGCAAAATCCAAAAATTATGCAATCAAACATATGTAGGAGGAAGATTAACAACTTATTTGATGATTATCAGCTTCACAGGGAGTGTCATGGCGTTTGGTATGGCTACCTTTGGCCTTTTTAAAAATGTTTCATTGCATCATCATCATCTATGAAAAGCAAAATGCATACCCAAACGTGACACTGCCTGTTCAGCATGATGTATAAAATGTTCGGTGTTGATTTCATAGTTCAACTCACCATTATCATTATCAACATTGTCGCCGACATCACCATTCTCACCCTTTGACTCGCGAATGAATGATTCGTCCATTTTATTGTCAACGTTCATATCCAATTCGACGTCTCTGAAGATGCGCATTCCAGCTTCCTGCTCCAGTTGTTCTCTGGATATACGAATATCTTCCAAGTTAATGTCGAATTCGTATGTGGGTTCATTCCTGAATTTGTAACATTCCAATCGATTCCGTCCACAGTCATCTGTACAAGTTATAACTTTGAAAAAGTGGGATGGAACTGTAGGTGGACAAGCATTGTCTGCGCTGCAAGACAAAATAATATGAGAAATATGAGATGTAGGGTTTGTCAAGCGGTCACTAAAATCTGATAAATCGCTTAATTTTTACTTTGCCAATTAGCCGTTTTTACCGGTTTTTAGAAACGTTCGTACGAGCATTTTTCACTACGGTACCCTATAGACAAACTTAACATTCTTTTTCCCTAATACTTTGTTAAGCTGACTGATTGAAGTTTGAGATTGGTTTGCGGTGAACCGATCTCAATAAACAAAGGCTACATTCAGAAATTTAGTGAATGAGGCTTTAGTGTTAGCATTTTATGATGGCTGAACAGTATATGCTGAAAGTTAAGGCTGACATGGTATACACACAGCGACAGTTCTTTTTTTTACAACGCTCACAAATGTGTTTCTAAAAACTAATGTGTTAGCCAAAGTTTTGTATTTTTGAATTTTGTGTGTCCACTCAATCAGTATTTGCCTGGTTGCTAAAAATGTCACTACAGCTTTGGTTATATCTATTAATTGTTGTTTTACTTTGGAAGATACAGCGCACCGGTCAAAGTCGAGACGTCGTCACATTTTGTGGTTAAAAAGTCCACGTAGTCATAAAAATAATACCATAAAGTGATTCGTTCACAGCATGGACATTTCGTCTAAAAACAAGAAAAGAAAAGAAATTATAGAAAGTTCTGTGACGTAGCTGGGTTCATTTCATTTCACAAAATAGTTACAAATAAATAGTTTGTTTAGAGCGATTACTTACTGCCTGATTCTGAGGATCAACCTTCTCATAATCGTAAACCTCTCGATAATTCTGATTACAACATGGCGGCGCGGTACTGGTACTAGCCATCGCCGCATCAACTTCTGGTCGTATATCCTCCACCCTGACTACATCGAAATGTCTGTGCACTATTGGTTCACCCAGTGTGAACCTCTCTGTAATACAGACTGGTCGTTTCGTCGCTTCACAATAATGCAGTACATGTGAGTCATAATGGATAGCAACCACGCTTGGGGGCGTTCCCGGATGCGGTGGACGACAAACCACTGGTTCCTGGTCTTCCCATTCTATTGTTTTCATGCGTATAGCTTCTTCTTCGTCATCTTCGAAGCTTGGATGAACGTACGATGAGCTGATCTTTTTTGCAGCCGGATATATCCAGTAGGGTAATGGCTCACCATTTTCCCAGGGGTCTAAACGAATGTGATCTGGCCTGTTATCTATTGCAAATCCTAGAGGAAGATAATACATATATATGGTTTAGTTTAAGGCCATATGGGACCTGTTAATAACAAAACATTAAAACAATTTCAATCGATACAAAATCCAAAAATTTCACAATCCATCGTATGCAGGAGAAAGATGAACAATAATTTTGATGATTATCAGCTTCACAGTGAGTGTCATCGCGTTTGTATGACTACCTTTGGCCTTTTTTATGACGTTTGTATCGGGTTTCCTCGATTTTTAATACCGGGTGAGGCATATTTCAAAACCAGTAATACAGTAGTTATCAATGTAACAGATGGACTTAAACAGGAAGTTGTGTTCGCTGAATCTTATGGTGACATATTAAAAGATATTTTGTGGTATTATCGATGGCAGAAATATTTACCAACGTCCAAGAATGTCTTGGACGTTGGTGTAGCGCAGAGATCGTCCAATAGAATTTGTAAAGCGACGTCTCGCGCTCTATTCCGTACAAGGTCCACAGAGGACGCCCAGTCTAGTTCAAAGTCCAAGGGACTTGCATCTGACTAATCCCGGTTCGATATCGGCCACATCTTGTCCAGCAAGATTTGACCAGTCAAATGGGATTAACGAAATCTAAGTCCTCAGTCTTCACCAAACTGCATGCCCAAACGAGATACTCAGCATGCTTTACAAGATGTTAGGGGTTGATTTTCATAGTTGAACTCACCATCACCATTATCAGCATTATCACCGACATCGCCATCATCGTCAAACAACTCAAAGTCACCAACATCGATAACAGGGAAAATTCTCTCATCATCTTGTCTGCGCTCGTCGGCTTGGATCTTCAATTTCGTGTGCCATCTGTTATGCCATTTGTTGTACCATCTATTTTCCATTGATTTATATAGACAGCCACTAAGGCTTGCAGTCGTTGCTACAGCCAGTGCACGGAAAAAAGTCATGGAAATCATGATTTTGATGTTTTTATATTTGTAAACTTTAAAATTTTAGGTGGTGAAATGTGATGATGTGATCTGATGGATGACAAGGCTTAGTTGGATTATTCAACACATGAAAAGCAAGAATTTATTGTCAACAATAAAATTGACAACAAAACAAAGTTGAATGTGCACATGTATATTTTTAACGGAAAAAATTTGAGTGTCTTTTTTACATTGTTTGAAGTGCGAAAAATTGCCACAAGGGGTCACTGGATATCTGAAGCTTATAATGTTAATTGGGATGGGTTCAGTAATGGACAAAGTTTGGATTATCGGAAACTGTCCTTCATGTAGCGAATGAATCTTGGGTGGATTGTATCGTCAACGATCCTATGCGACTTGATGTGTCCGAAGATGGGAATTTGGGCTTCCTTCTCCAGTTGTTCTCTGGATATACGATAATCTTGCAAGTTGATGTTGAATAGACCTGTGGGTTCATTCTTGAATTTGTAACATTCAAATCGGTACCATCCATCGGCATCTTTACAAACTATAACTTTGTAAAAATGGGATGGAACTCTAGCTGCTTCGGTGGCACCCGCACAAGGTTCACAAGCATTTTCTGAGCTGCAAAACAAAATAATATGAGAAAGTCTGCATTGTATAAGATTGGTTTCTACTAGTTTTTAGAAACCTCTGGTAAATGACAAATAAATGTTCGTAAGAAATCGGTAAAACCATAGTGAGCATTTTTCAGTACCCTAGGCAAACTACCAAAAAATACCGATGAGCATTCTGGACAGACAAGGAGGATGATCCCCATAGAAGAGTGTCGTCAGCTGGAGCCATAGCTGGACCAATGACTGTGTGTTATACGATATTCTGCAGCCAATCACTGCACATCAAATGTGTTCATTAACGCGCACTTAGCTAATGCCTCAGCTAACGCATGTTGTGTATTTCTGAATGTAACGAATGTCTTTTCGTATGGAACAAAAGGTAAGAAGTCGTTTTCAGACGTGTCCACTCAATCAGCAGTCAAGGTATTTGCCTGGTTGCTAAAAAGATGTCACTACAGCTTTGGATATATTTGTTAATTGTTTTACTTTTGAAGATACAGCGCACCAGTGAGAGTCGTGACTTGGTCATATTTTTGGGTTAAAAAATCGATGTATTCGTACAAATAAAACAATAAATTAATTCGTTCACAGCATGGACATTTCATCTAAAATAAAAACGAAATTGTGAAAAGTTGTTTTAGAGCTACAGTATAGCATTTTCAAAATGAATGCATTCTTAGTATCAAAACTTACTGCCTGATTCTGAGGATCAACCGTCTGATAATCGAAAACCGCTCGCATATACTTATAATAATATGGCGAGGTACTGGCAGTACTGCCACAAGCCATAGCCGCATCTCCGGAAGGGGCAGCAGCTTTGGGTTGACTATTCTCTACCCTGACTACATCGAAATGCCTGTGCACTATTGGATCATTCCGTGTGAACTTCTCTGTCATAAAGAGTACTCTATTCGTCTCTTCGCAATAATTCACTGTACAATGTGAGCCATAACTGATAGCAAACATGTCTTTTGGGAATCCCAGATACGGTGCAGGATAAACCATAGGAACACGGTTTTCCCATTCTAAAGTTTTCACGCGTACAGCTCTTTTGTCATCATCGGATCGTGGATGAACGTACGATGCGCTGATCTTTTTTGCTGCCCACAATACCCAGCGGCGTAATGCCACACCACTTTCCCAGGGTGTTAAAAGAATGTAATCTTGTTCTGTCACTGGTATTATGTGCACGTTATCCACTGGTATTGGAAGAAGGAAAATAATTAATTTGAGGAATTTCAGTTTCACGCAATACAAAGATACATCATGATGCTATGCAGTGAATAAAAAGAATGATTGTGATTTATGAATACAAAATCGTTATTTAGTACTAATTTTGGAACTACTTGACCATAGGAATATGGATAAACTGCGTCATCTAGGGAAAGCATGATGCGTAACCAAACGGGTGACTCTCCCTGTTAAGTACGACAAGCACGAAAGATGCAGGGTTGATTTCATAGTCAAACTTACACCAATTAGGATCATTAACATCGAGATTGATATCGCCAGAGGCATCACAAACTTCGGCATCGTCTTCATAGGCATCGTCATCATCATCACTATCAGAATAGTCAACGTCAACTATGCCAAGAAATTCAGGGATTTCAATTTTCTCATCTTCTTGTATTTTGGCCGTTGATGGGAAACCTTTCTGTGCTTGGAGCTTCAATTTGTTGTGCCATTTGTTATGCCATTTGTTTTCCATTGATTTGTATAGACAGCCACTAACGCTTGCTGTCGTTGCTACTACTAGTGCACGAAAAAAGGTCATGGAAATCATGATTATAATGTTTTTGTGTTGTAAACTTCAAAATTTAGATGGTGAAATGTGATGTGTGTGATCTGATGAAAATGGATGACAATGCTTTGTTGGATTGTTCAACACATTAAATAAATTTATTGTCAACAAAGAAACTGAAAACAAAACAAAGATGAATTTTTTTAACAGAAAAAAATTAGAGTATTTTTTACATTGTTTAAAGTGAGTGAAAAAAATGGCACAAGAGGTCACTGAATTTCTGGACATTTAAATATTGATTGTGGACAAAATTTGCATTATATGATTTTCCTTCTGATGTATCTGATGATGGGAATTTGGGCTTCCTTCTCTAGCTGCTGGCATCCAATTTTCTGTGTCACCTGAGCGTGAATGAGCGTGCGATGCACTGATCTTTTTTGCAACCAGGCATTTCCAGTGCCTTAGTGGCTCATCCGAGTCCCATGCGCGTAAAAGAATGTTATTTGATTCTGCCACTGGTATTTCGATTTCTGAAGAAAGGTTAATGATTAATTTGAGGAAATTCAGCCTTGAGTTGATTTTCATAGTTCAACTCACCATTACTAACAGCAACATCACCATCGCCACCGACATTGCCACCGACATTACTGTCGACAACACCGTCATCATCATCATCGTCGTCGTCGTCATCACAATCACCATAATATTCACTATCAGACAAATCAGCACGATCAATCATGACATTGAATTGTCCTTCGGGTATTTCAAGTTTCACGTCTTCTTCTGTTTTGGTTGTGGGTGGGATAGCCTTCTGGGCTTGGAGCATCAATTTGTTTTGAAGTTTGTTATGCCATTTATTTCCCATTGATTTGTATAGACAGCCACTAATGCTTGCTGTCATTGCTACTGCTAGTATACGGAAAAAAGTCTTGGACAACATGATTTTGATTTGTTATATTGTCAACTTGGAATTTAGGAGATGATGATGTGTTGATGATGAAACGAAAATGGGTGACAAGGCTTATTTTGTTTCTACAATGTCAGATTTATATATTGTTAGGTTTTGAATCGTATTGTAAAATTGTTTTGTTACTACAACAATAGAATGTTTGCTTTTTTATTTGCTATTTTTATAAGTATTACTACATAGGTATATATATATTTATAACATTGTTATATGCACCTGGAGTTAATTAACTTATATAAACAGTAACGTAATCAGAATGGACTGTAGTTTCTTTGACCAAATCCGGTGTGACATTTTCAAATATTGGAATTTTGGCTTCGATCTCCAGTTGCTCTCTAGTCACTCTATAATGGTCTAATTTGATACAGGATCCAGTGATGCATTGATTTTTAACTTTGAAGCATTCCATTCTGTAGGTTCCATCACAGTTTTTACAATTTATAACTTTGTAAAAGTGGGATGGAATCGCAGCAGATTTGTTGTCGGCGACACAAGGTACACATGCTTCATTGGATCTATGAAATATGATTTAATAGTGATTCTGAACACAAAATCTGTTTGAAGCTACTGATTCACACTGCATGCCACACTGCAGGCAGCTCTGTGCATTGACGGATAGGATTCGACCGAAAGTACAGTAAGGCAGCTACTACAAGAAAGTATTCAGTAAAGAAGATGGGCCTGCAACTTCTACGGTGGCCTAGGAGAGCCATTTTAAAAATTTATGTTTACTTTACTTACGGTACCGTACGTACCGTATTGACTTTTTCCATCTTTCTTACTGTACTTCTTATTGCAGTGTGGTAGGCAGTGTGAACATAGCTTAAAACTATTTTACTCTTGAAGATATAAAGGTCCAGTCCAAACAGTGACACATTCGTATTTTTTTGTTAAAAATTTGATGTACTTGTTGAATAAGTCCCATACAATTATTCGTTGACAGCATGGACATGTTGACTGGAAAGAGAAATAAGAAGTACTATGTGAAGCGGTGCGGAATTCAAAAACTTAGGAAAATTAGTTGAAATTTGATTTGATCTTTTTTATAACCGAAGGTTATAAGTTATACATTTATAATTTTTTTTTGGTTTTTTGGTAGTTGCCCAAGATACACTTATGGTATAACGTTTTTTTTTAAATAATATAAGTTATACGTTTTAAGCATTTGCCCAACATCAGTCAAACCCAATGCGCACAACACGTCCAAAAAAATGACGTCCAGAGAACATACAACAACGACACGACAACGTCAATAAGACGTCCAAAAGACATCAATATGTGTGACACTTCAGCCGTAATTAGGACATACTGGGCATCTTGGATTTCCAATCCCAGACGTAATATTGACGTCTCTGAGTCATTTCCAAACCCTTTCATACCTGACAAGAACCACCAGCACTTGGCAGCACATTTTCCTTCGGCTCATTAAGAACAACAACATCAAACTCATTACAACTGCCAGCACAATCCACATCACATCCCTCAACATCACCAGGAACCTTCGCTTCAATCGTCAACAACTCCCAATGCCTATGCATCGACCTTTTCACATTTTCCTTAGTCACACTCTCGATCATCCACAGAGGCAACTTCGTCTCACCACAATAATACACCGCATAATCCCTATACTGAACCACAAAAGTCTTCGGCATATCTTCGTGCTCGTACGCACAAACTATCGGTGTTTCCTCATCAAAATCCACATCCCCAGCCCCACATTTACCGGGAGATTTGACCAAATCCTCCAAACGAACTCCCGGAATCTCTTCAAACAGAGTTTGCAACATTTTCACGACGCTTCTGGCCGCCCGGTCGCTGTATTCTGTGTCGTCTTCGCTGTTTGTATCGGTTTCGGTGTCGGTTTCTTCTAGTTCTTGGATTTGTTCGTTGGTTTGAGGGTCGCATCGTCGTCTTACGTTTAATTTTGGTTTGGTTGTGTCGATTTGATCCGTCAGATCGATTGGCTGAGCGTCGAGTTTGAGTCTGTTGGTCCATTTGTCTGCCATGGATTGGTATAAGTAGCCACCGATGCCTGTGGTTGTTGTTGCTGCTATGAGCGCACGAAGGTATGGAATGGATGTCATGGTGAGGGTTATTTTCGTGGGGTTTGTTAACTTGAAATTTTGAACTGGGGTTTTGGGTGGTAATGGTGAAATTTTAATATATGGATATTGTTGTGTTTTTGGGGTTGGGGGTTTTGATGGTAGAGGGCGGAGGGGGTTTTGTTGTGTTTTTTTTTTGAGGGGGAGAACAGGCCGAGGGGTCCGATAATCATGTAAATGTAGTTGATTGGTTCCAAAATCTCATGAAAATCGCAAATATTTAACCACAATATCTTTAAAATAATCAGTATAATATTTAAAAATCACAGAAATGCTTAAAAATCTCAAAAATCCTTCAAAATCTTTCAAAATCCATATAAATACCTCTGAAAATCTGTAAGAATTTATACAAAATCTCTGAAAATCTTTACACACAATATGTGAATACTTTTGAATCTTTTTTTTCTTCAAAAATCTTGGGCACCAAATAAATGAGTAAATAATTTAAGTTTCACCGATATTAATTTCATTATTTTTCTTTTTATTTTTGGTTACAGAAAGCTTGAAAGTGATGAAATCAAGAGAGTAAAATCATTTTGAAGATGGATTACCATCTGCGATCCTTTTAATACTTGCCACGCGAGTGCGCTGTACCTCAAAACAACAATGGCGACGATGCAAGATCGACCTTGCAACGTGAGAGGGAAGACAATCGACGAACGGGTGGATTATGGTACATTTTAAAGATAGAAAACACCATAAACTTTATTTTTATTAACTATAATTCCAATTTCAGGTCATCATCGAGTGTGACGACTGGCCGACTGGTGAGCGCCGTGAAGCGGGAATTAAAATCAAGAGGTAAAAGTACTTGAAAAAATGATGTAATCTCTGAGTCAAAAAAAGAGGAAAATAAGTATTTGGTGATAATTTGATCAATTTTCTAGAATAAATGAAATGAAAAGCATTTATTCTTGCAGATAAAAAAGTGAAAGATGGGCCGAATGTCTCCGGAGACATTTTTTTTACAAGAAAATATTTTGAATAAATAAATTTAAATTTCTTTCATCGTGTAATTCCCATTGAAAAATTCTGTGATATGCGATAGGAAAAATATTACGTGAATTATTACGATTTTGTTGTTATTATTTTGAGTCTCAGTTACTCACTTTTCTGATAGAAATCTATAGAACCAAAATGAAGTTATTCTATGTTGCGTTGGATGATTTATTTCTGGCCATCGACATCGATAATAATTCTGTTATTTTGTTTTTCCGTGCATAATTCAGACAAATATCCACCAATAGCTACGCTCAGAACCAAAACGAACGGTCGTACTAAATAATTTATCATGTTTCCAATGGAATTACCGTATATTAAATTGGAAATTGGAATTAAATCAGAAAATGTATTTGATCATTATTGGATGAAAGGCGCCATATCCAAACAGCACACGTAGTACCGCGTAGTACACAGTTACCGTACTCTTGTTAGAATTTTAGCGCCATCTGGAATCATCAAGGGACACTATTCAGACAGTCGGTTCCTTTGATGTATGTGTATAAAAGTATCTACTAAAATATCTACGTGTTTCATTGATTCATTAAATTTTTTCGTGATGATGCGCATGTTATATTGCTATAATTGTTTACTTCACCATAATAAACAAATTATATAATTTATTATTTCAGTTCGGACTGTAAAATGGAACCTACGATACAACTGCATTGCCATTCAACCGAAATGAGGTAAGAAGAAATTTATTATATTAAATAGGTTTTGTGTGTGAAATCAGAGTATTAGCTCTCTGAAACTCAATCAGACATCGAAAGCTTGAAAGTGAGCACAAGTATGGTAAAATACAAAAAACAGTGGGCACTGGGCAGTAAATGTGACATTTAATCAGGGCATACCATACATTATTGTGTGTAAAAATTTAGCATTTTGAGAAAACTTGATTAAAGTCAGGATGAGTTTCTCTTTGGGATACCTTATCTTCTTGGATAGTTTCATACAAGAGCACGCCAGTTTCCTTTTCCAATTGAGCTCGTGATATGAGAAAACATTTCAAATCTGAAGGTCCATAGTATTTTCCTCTCTGGGATCTGTAGGGAATTTTATAACATTCTATTCGATGCGTGCAATCGGGATTTCTACACATTATGGCTTTGAAGTAGTGACTTGGTTTCTTGCACTGTGGCATGTTTCTGAAATACATTTGGTTGAATTGTGCCTTGAAATTTGTGAAGTATTGTACTACAAGCTGTAGTACTTACTCTGGATCGAACAGAACACCGGAAGTGACGTATACGTCTTTGTACATTCCCATTAAGAATGCAATGTACTGGTGAAATAATTTCCAGAAAGCCATTTCTTTGCAGTAATCACAGTTTATCTGGAAAATAAATAGAAGAGAGTAAAAATGATGACAATAATAAATAATTAACAAGTTGCACTGATTGGGCAATAGCAGTAATAGCACGGTCTTTGTCCCTAGTGGCAGGAAGTTGAACTATATAGTTGTAGGTTGGAAACATGGGTTATCTTATTATTTATCCTTTCTAAGCATGCTCCATGCACAACTAATAAGTTGATTTTATTTTTAGCTTTCCTGCAATGTCACATTTTCACTTTTTCTAATTTTTTGCATCATACTGTAGAATTAGAAAATTACCGCGGATGAAATTTAAGTTTTTATCGTGATTGATTAATACGCGGGTCTTTAATAAAGCTAGGGGGGAACTTAATTCTACAAATAGTACGCGGGTGCACTATTAGAGTAGTTACGGTAGTATTCAATAATTCACCTCTCCGTCGACTTCATTCGTAGTCGGTGCGAAGAAAGATTCGGTGGAGGGTCTTCGCGTGTTACACGGATCACCTAACACGTGATCCGGTGGCATCACGTTCACGGCCCTGATGGACTCCGCATGCAAATGTTCCACCCTATCAAAATTTTCACGAGTCATCTTCTGCACGCTCCAGTTTTCAACCTGTGCCCTACTGTCCGTAAATGTCAAAAACCCTTTCCAACGTAGAACATTCCTCGTCGGATAAGCCTTGTGCGGTTCACTGCTCGCATACATGTGTCCTTGGGCACCCAGATTCCAGTTTTTCGCTTTGGGCACAGCGTGGATTAATACTTCACTGGGTTTGATTTGCACAAAGTCGTCTTCATCTTCCAATGTAACACCAAAACACTGCGCATGGACTTTGGGGATTTTTTTCCACTGCTCGAACTTGTCCTGGATGGATATAACAGGTTACAGTGAGCGACAAAAGTTTGCCATTTACACACAAAGAAATAATTACCTTTTACATTTTTCTGTGGCATTCACCTTTATAGGTGTAAACTAATACTGTACACCCTTTTATAGGAGTTATTATACACTTAAATGGTGGTATTATACTCTGGAATACCTTTTCAGGAGTATGCCACAGAATAAAAGGGTGTAAAGCAACTATTTTATTACTTCTTTGTGTGTACACTATAAAAAATTTCAGCTTTATACATTAATTTGCTGTAAATCATGTGTAAATTAAGGCTTTCACATCTGTAAATTTGTGGGTAAAGCTAGCCTTTACAAACCTTTCAAGCTTTTACATCAGATTTACATTTATAAACGGTAAAATTGAATAAACTTCCACAATTTTACAAATGCAAAATTTAACGATGAATTTCACATTATAATTTTCTTTTGATAAATTGTAAATTTTTTGTAGTGGATATTTTACACGCAATTGCACGTAACTTATATTTAAGAAAAGCCCTAAATTTCAAAGTTTTGTTGCTCACCATGTAGTCATTAAATATATTCTGTTGTTCTCTTGTGGGTGATGGCTTGTACAGGTAGCCACTGATTCCCAGAGCCATTGCGAGAGACAAGGCTCTTGGGAATGGCATCATTAATTAATGGATTAAAATGTCAAGAAAAAGTCAAAATTGCAACTTGAAATTTTGATCCGAGGTTTGCATTTGATTGTTATACAGTAAGCCTAAAGCTTTGTCCTGTCCCAAATTGCCACTAGAGGGCAATTGAATCAAATAGACGTGTGTGAAGTAGACGCACTGGATGAGTAGATTTTTTTGGTTTTCGCACTTCGCAGTTTTGACATTTGACAATGTTCAAAAGCAGTAATGAATGAAGCTACATTTTATTCCTTTGGTAGTAAATTCAGGATTTAAACATTTAGTTAGTTTTTGATAATGATACTGTAACTTTTATCAAAGTAAGGATGGGTTTCTCTCTTGGAAACCATATCTTCTTCGATGACTTTTAAAACACGTGGTGAGTAGGGAACTTTATCCATTTGCTGTTTTTTTTTCCTTGATGCAAGATATATTTAAATTCGAGTTGACATCTTGTTCTTCTGTTTTTGAAACGACGGTATATTTTTGTAACATTTGCTGTACTGGGTACAGTCAGGATTTCTTATATGTAGTGACTTTTAAGTAATAAGATCGGTTTCTGTTGTTCTGTAGCAACCTGGAAAAACAATAACAGTATAAGAATTAAATTTGAAGACATAATTGACTTAGAAAAAATTGTGTAAAAGCTTTTTAATGCATGCTGATGCTGCCGGGTTGCACCAACAATAGTTAAGTCTAAACTGAATTTAAGTATAGAGGATGGTGCAAACACTAATGCCTAGTTTACACTGGAACCACTTTTTCAGAAAGTCATGATTGATCGGTTATGTCTGGCAAAATTGCAACAAAAATCAAGGTATTA
>JAQFZO010002000.1:0-13529 GCA_034695885.1 Geophilus flavus
TTTCTGTTTTTTCAAACATATGTTTGTTGTTTTTCTGCAATGCACAGTGGTAACATACCAAAAGCAACAATGTACAAGACAGGGGCTGCTTGCAGTGATTGTCCAAATGGCTGTTCCACTGAATTCAAAGCATTGTGCTATAACCGTAAGTTTAGAATGTTGTTTTCAACAAGAAAGAAAGTAAAATGAAATGAAATTTTCTAGAACAAGGGCCAAGAATTCAGCAAAGTAATCCCAAAGAACCAGATAAAGCTAAGCCAATTAATTCAAAGAAATCAAATGTTTAAACTTAAGCCAGTTGATTCAAAACCAGGAGATAAACCACCTGCAGAGACTGAAATAGAGTATGAAATCAGTAAGAAAACAAGCTATGAATACAAAGTAATAACACTAAACTGAAATAAAACTTTATTCAATTGAAACAAAACTTTATTCATATCAAATGCACAACAAAAATATAAAATCATACAAACTCAATGAATTTCCCCAAGAAATTGACATCCCATTTATATGGTCAAATGAGGACTGTGACCATGAGCGGATCCAGAGGGGAAGGGAATAATAGGGGTGATTGCCCCCCCCCCCTCCTCCATGCTTAAAAATCCCAAAAATCTTCAGAAAATTGCACAATTTTCAAAACACTTTCAAAAATCTTCAAAATATTCTTCAAAATCTTCAAATCTTCAAATTTAAACTGAGTTTAGTGTATTCGTGTTTCACCAAACATTTAACTGGAGAAGTAAAAATTAACTGGCCATTTTTGTCGAGTTACAATTTAACTCTTACTTTAACTTGAAATAAAATGGCGGAATACATTAGCAAGAAGGATGTTGTTGAAGATTTCTTGGCCCTTGATGTGTTGGTTGGCTATTTACAGCAACCATGAGAGTTCTGGGCACCTTCAGACCCAATTTTTTAACACTGACTAAATCAAGGCAAGATATAAATTTTTTTTGGCTAATTGAACCTTATCTTTCGTCGGATTTTTATACATTCGGGTATGGCGATTCTCCGCTCAAATCATCATCAAACATCATAAAATCGATCGATTTTTGTAAATAATCGATCAAACACGCTTTTTAAACATGTTTAAAATGTCCGCTCCTCACACAAAAACTCCAGGGTTCCGCACGGTTGTAATAGATGGCGCTGTTTTGAAGGCTCATTCAATCTTTAGGTCACACACGTTTGTACGAACATCAGTTTATAAAAATCATCATTTAAAAAAAAAAAAATCGCTCCTATGTTTTATATTAAATTCCAAAAGTAAAATATATAATGAACAAACTCGGCTCTACATGGTGCTGCCACCTGACCAGCAACTAAAGAACTAAAAAACATGACGAAACTCGGAGTTGTGCATTCTCCATAGCGACGGAAAATGAATGAATTGATATCTTACAAATTCACTTATTAGGCAGCTGAAAAATTAACGAAATAATATGGTACGTTCAATTTAAACCCATAGAGTCAGAAATAACACAAATCACTCAAATCGGTCAGAATTTCCTTGTAGAAATCAAACCAAATATATTTTTTATATCGAGAAACGTCATCCCCCACCGTGATAAGCCTAATGCTAGGAAAAAAGGAGTAAAATCATTTTCATGTATTTTTTACAGTCAAAATTGAAATCCGAATCGGTAAAAGTAGTGGTGAGATGTCGTCCAATGAACGAAAAGGAAACGGCAGAAGGTTACGACAGGTAAAACTCGATTTTTACATTAAATGACTCGGATTTTTCCCACTTATCATCTTATTGATTCCCATTTTATTTCAGAGTAATCGAGATGTACACATCAAAAGGACTGATAGAACTAAAAAATCCTAAAAATGTTAACGGAGAATCCAGTAGACAATTTACGTTCGATGCTATTTACGACTGGAAGTAAGAAAATCAAATTTTATTATTCCAAAAACAATTTTTTTGATTTTAAAATTTTATTTTAGCTCGAAACAACAGGATTTATACGACGAAACTTTCTGTCCATTAGTCGATTCGGTTCTAAATGGTTTCAATGGAACGATTTTTGCGTATGGACAGACGGGAACGGGTAAAACATACACGATGGAAGGTTGTCGGAATGACAACGAACGTCGTGGTGTGATCCCAAATTCCTTCGAACACGTATTCAACCATATTGCACGATCGCAGAATAAACAATATTTAGTCAGGGCATCTTATTTAGAAATATATCAGGTAATTTCGATTTTAAAAATCTAATTTTATGTGAATAAAACAAAATTATCGTATCCATGCAGGAAGATATTCGTGATTTATTGTCTAAAGACCAAAATAGAAGGTTGGAACTGAAGGAAAAACCCGACACGGGTGTTTATGTTAAAGTAAGTTATCATTTTTACAATTTTTGAAAATTATTTTAAATTAATTTACTTATTTTTTCTGTATTTTTAAAGGATTTATCGTCGTTTGTATGTAAAAGCGTAAAGGAAATAGAACATGTTATGAGTGTTGGGAATCAGAACAGAGCTGTGGGGTGAGTTTTTCTAATTTATTACGTGGTAATTTTGGAAATAAATTTTTTATTTTTATTTTTTTTATAGGGCAACTAATATGAATGAACACAGTTCTAGGTCGCATGCAATTTTTATGATTACTATAGAATGCAGCGAGGTAAATTACCGAGTCGTCTAATAAATTACGGTTTTTAATTTGGATTTAATTAATTCTAGATGGGACCTGATGGACAAAGTCATATACGTGTCGGTAAATTAAATCTCGTCGATTTAGCCGGCAGCGAACGACAAGTGAAATCCGGAGCGATTGTAATGATTTGTGTGAAATTTTAATTTAATTTTAGTTTTTTAGGTCGTAAATTTGTTTTTTTAAAGGGTGAAAGACTTAAGGAGGCGACGAAGATCAATCTATCGTTATCGGCTTTAGGAAATGTAATTTCTGCATTAGTTGATGGGAAAAGTTCGCACATTCCATATAGAGATTCAAAACTCACGAGGTTACTTCAAGGTAAATTTAAAAAAATTTTATTTTGTGATTTTTATTTTTTAAAGTTTGTAAAATTAATTTTTTTGATTTAGATTCGTTGGGAGGAAATGCAAAAACAGTTATGGTAGCTAATATAGGACCTGCTAGTTACAATTATGATGAGACTTTAACCACATTAAGGTATAAAATATGATACAATCCAGTCCACCTATAAGAACTCCGCATAAAAGAGCAGTCGATGGGGCGATCGTCCCTCCTCCAGTCTTAGAAATCATAAAAATCTTCAAAATCTTAAAAAAATCGTTCAAAAATCTTCAAAAACTCGTTCACAAATTCTTTAAATCTTTGCAAACTCGTTCAAAATCTTCAAAAATTTTTCAAATCCTCCAAAAATCGCCAAACAGACCACAAAATCATTCAAAATCTTAAGAAAAATATTCTCAAATTTGGCCATTTTTGTGATTTTTTCTCGAGCATAAGAGTTTTCCAACAAATTCTTAAAATAAGCGATTTTTAAGCAAAAATAACTTATTTACGATATCTAAATACATAAGCTAAATAAACATTTTGAGCAATTTTTGCATTTTTTTTGTGAGTTCGGGTGTTGGAGCACTCCGGGAGCGCCAATCTCAGTTCCCGACCCCTCTCTTATAAGCGGATTCGACTGTAAACGAATACTAAGTGATTTTTTTAACATTAAACAAATTGTTTTGTTTTTTTAAGATATGCAAACCGAGCCAAAAACATCAAGAATAAACCGAGGATTAACGAAGATCCTAAAGATGCACTTTTACGAGAATTCCAACAGGAAATTGCCAAATTGAAGGCTCAGTTGACCGAGAAAGGAGGAAAAAGGAAAAGAAAAAAGAAACACAAAGGTATTTGAAAAATAAAAAATATTTTCCATGTAAAAACATAAAATTAATTTTTTCGTGTTTTTTGATTGATTTTTAGATGACGACGATTACGTCCAAGAAGAACTGGACGAAGACATTGAATATCAGAGCGAAGAGGATTATTTGTTAGAACAACAGTCACATTTGGAAGAGGAAAAAAGGGCAATTTTAAACGATCAAAATTTGATTGCAGAAGTAAGAAATGCAACATAATTTTTTAAAAAATGCCAAAATTGGTAGTTTCTTTATTCTATATTTTTAATTTAACATGGAATGGTTACAATTTTCTTAGATTTTTACATAGAATATCACTTTCTTTCCCGTTTCAGAATTGTGAAAATTGGTTAGAGGTACTGTAAAGTAAAAACTAATTCGTTTGCTCCAAAATTAAACTCGTCCAACTAAAACTGCAGTGCATATTTGCTTCTAACACTTAATTTTTGCATTAATTAAACCAAAAGTGGTGAAAGCATGAGGCTTTACAGATCCCTCCTACTGATTCAGCTTTTTTAACTTGCTTTCTCTTTTCCTTGCAAATTTTTCTTTTTATTTATGTTTGTAACGGCTTGTGGCGCTTAAAACGAAATTTTGCAATTGCTTTGTGTGTTATCCCATTGCGAAAAAATTGTATGCATATTTTTAATTTTTATAGGAAAAAGAAAAATTACTCGGTGAAATGACGAAGAAACAAGAGCAGCTACAGAAAGAACAAGACGCACGAGATAAATTGGCATCTAAAATTAAAGTAGATTTTTTTACATATATAAAAATATATGAAAAATTGAATTTGATTTATTTTGTTTTTGTTTTAGGCGATGGAAAGTAAACTTTTGAGCGGTGGAAAGAATATCATCGATCACACAAACGAGCAGCAGAGAGCGTTGGAGCAAAGAAGACAGGAAATTGTCGAACAGAAGCGACGAGAACGAGAGATGCAGCAGAAATTGGAGGAACAGGAAGACACGGCCGTAGAGATTAAGGAAACGTATTCGTCGTTGCAGCAGGAAGTGGAAATTAAAACGAAAAAATTGAAGAAATTGTTTGCAAAGTTGCAACTCGTGAAACAGGAAATCCAAGATCTTCAGGAAGAACATTCTGGCGAGCGACAAGAGTTGGAGCAAACCCAAAACGAGTTGACAAAAGAACTTAAACTCAAGTATAAATTCATGATTTAAAAAAAAAATTAATTAAAATATATATTTATGTATAATTTTTATTTTCATTTAGGTACTTGGTTATTGAAAATTTCATTCCACACGAAGAAAAAAATAAGATTTTAAATCGAGCGTGGTATGACGAGGATGAAGATCAATGGAAATTAATGCCATTGACCAAGTTACAGAGGTATATACAGTATTTAATTATTAGACTTTATTTATTCGACTCCTAAGTCCTTTATTTCCCCCAAAAAGACCTAAATTTTACCACGTTTTTATACCCTCAATTTTTAACAGTTTTTACTTCTATTTTTCAAACTACTTTTTGACAATTTCAAGTGGTTTTCAGCCATTTCTGAACGATATTTAGACGAATACCAATTGATTTCCAGCCTTTTCCGAACTATTTTTACATAAATCTACATAGGAGAACGAAAAATCGCTTAGAAATTGTTTGAAATCATTTGAAAATAGTTTGGACATAACAAAATCACTCACAAATCATCAGAAATCATTTAAAAATTGTTCGGAAGGCTTAAATCAATTGGTAATCATTTAAAAATCGGTCAGAAGTGGCTGAAAACCACTTACAAATTGTCAAAAAGTATTTGAAGAATGGTGTAGAAACAAGTTAAAAATTGGTGGTATAAAAATTGGTAAAATCTAGGTTTTTTTGGGGGTGTAAATTGGGGGTAGGAAATAGCTATTTCATGCGAAGAAGCAAGCATGAGAAAATTCAGGGTTTTTTGGGTGGAAAAGCACGGAATTTTGGAGTCGAATAATTTATCCCCTTAATTATTTATTATAAAAAATGTAATTTATTTTTTAAATTTGTATTTAGTCAGCAACAGTTGACCAAACGTCCCGTGTCGGCGGTCGGTTGCAGAAGGCCAATGTCGGAATATGCGAAAATTGCTGGCGCAATGGGAGGAAATCCTCGTTACAAGGCAGAAAATATTCTGGCTGTGGAGTTGGACATGCCAAACAGAACGACTCGAGATTATGAGAGCCCCACGGTCGCCCCTCGTGTCCAAGCGGCTTTGGAGGCTGCCTTGAAAGGCGAGGACGATGTGGACATAGACGCGAGTTTGAACGTGCCACTTAACGACATCAAAAGTCGAATTCAGCGACGAGAAAAACCATCCAAACTAAGGTAGTAAAAACAATAAAAACAACAACAAAATGGAATAAATAATTAACCTATTTTTTTTACAGGCCAAGAACTACGAAGCGCCCCCAATTCTGTCAGCCGGACACTGCACATCACTACCCTCAATCGAGAGGACTGGTCCCGAAATAAAATCATGGCTTCCTCCACCAGCCGTCTTTTGTTTGTACGTGCGACTGCTGGTGATGAAAACGCGACACCCGTTTTTAGAACAAGTGCTGATGAGATGCAAAGGAAAAAGAGTCGTCGAAACGTCTCCTGTCGTCGTCGATCGTCACGTACTGATCACCCTCATTTGCAGGGCAAAACGACTGAGTAAAAAACGGAAAAAAATCAAAAAACCGAAATTTGGAAATAATTCTCAATCAGAAGACAAGAAATCAAACGACGACGTCTTTTGCAACTCTTCCGACTCTTGTTCGCGGGTGCAAATGCTTCGTGCCTGGTTTAAACCTTGTTGCCTGCTCCTCTTGCTGCTCGTGTCTGTTCTCACCGCTCGCTTGGCACTTTGGCCGACGGTTTCTCTGGCTGAAAATTACCCATCGGGAGTTTCATGATTTAAAAAAAAAATATAAATTAAATTAATATTCTTCCCCACCAAAAAAAAAAATATATTAAAAAATAATTAAAAATAGGAGCGGACCAAATTTTGCCTTGAAAATTTAAAAATTTCAATAGTGTAGTTTAAAAATAGTGAGGTAGCAGGTTGAGGAAATGGGTAGTGATGTACATTGTCCGGCTAGTATTTGGCTGATTTTTTCTGTACAATTTTTGAATATTCAGGAATATGTAATTTTTTTTTCCTTTTTGGCATTTATGTAAATAAGTGATTACACAATTTTTTGTGTGAATTTTGTTTTTGTTTTTTTGAGGTAATTGTGTAAATCCAAGTTTGTTTTGTACTTAGATATCCTATTATGTACACTGATCTCTCTTTTTTATAATTTGAGGCTTAAAAAACGAAAATATGAATTTATATATCGAAATATTTTTATTTAAAAAAAATTACGCTTATTACTTATAATAGATTTTATAGTAATTTATCAAGAAAACAGCACGCTTTAAAGCACGAAATTTAAATGTTGTGTTTGGTGTATAAAGAAAAAACAGTAAAATCAGGTGTAATGGCAAGTGAATGTTATTTTTTATGATTTTCTGGTTGATTTCCATGAGATTTACGTATGAAATACTGTGATAAATTATCACTAGTCCTTCCCCCTTGTGTTCCATATCAATTTTTTTTACATTTTTCTCTGTATAATTGAAAGAAAACAATTTTTTTTAAGTTATTATTATTATTACAATATCTGAAAGTTTATTTATGATTTATATATTTTACAAAAATCATTAAAGCCAGCATAATTGCATGTCTGTTAAACGTGTAGTAAAATATTTTCAACTGCAAAGACTCGATTGTATGAATGAAAACAACTAAAATGAACAAATCTCTTTCAAAAAACATTTAAGTATTAGTTACAGCATTTTTATTTTTTTAAGATTTAAGGATAATATTAAGCGACGATTTTTATTATTTTATTTCCAGATATTCTTCTTCTGTTTCAACGGTAAGTACAAATTATCAGAATTACTATGACTAGTTTCGTTATTCAATAAATATAATGAACTGCTGCTTCCAGACGCCATCTCCACATTATCGTCGTCCTCGTCCACTTGATTCGCCAGTTGATATTTGACGTTCGTCTTCGAGTACTTGTCGCCTCTCCACGTGGCGAGTCTCCACGCGACACCAAAGAGCAGCAAAGCGAAAACGCAACACGCGAGCACTAAATAAATGACCACAGTCGACGACAACGATATCGGATGTCCGTAGAGAAACGACAAAACGAAGTGAACGATCGAATTACCGAGAAAAATTGCGCACGCAGTTTTGTTGCTTATGTGAATGTAGTCTTCCAACCATAGCAAACAGTATGGTAAAATGGAGGAAAGTCCGATCGCCATTACGGCGACGCTGCACCACAAAATGCTTTCGACCTGCGGTCCGAACACGATCAGAGTTATCGCACTGACGATGCAACAGGAGAAATCCACGAGTAACATGGTGGCGGGTTTGAATCCGTTGGTGCAGCAGATCGAGGTTCCTCGACTGAACGTGTAGACGCCCCAAAAAACGGATATGAGGAGGGAGCCACGAGTTCTAAGTAGACGAACGCTGCTTTGTAGGACGAGACTGAGATAAAGTTGACTGAAAATCAACTCGGCGCCCGAGTAAAACATCATAAAGATGAAGAAAATGGCGGTCATGACCGACGCGAATTTTCCTTCTTGCCCGTGATCGCGAAGATCGCCCTGTTTCGAGCGCAGTTCGCGGGGATTGTGACACAGGAACGAGAGGAACACGACGGAGGTTAGTAACACGATGATGGCCATGGCGGCGTACACGATGTGCACTTTGGTCACGCCGAGTTCGGAGATTTTGTTGAGGAAATCGGACAACAAGAGTTGGTTGTCGTCGGTTTGGTTGTTGAACGTGACCGGTTTCTTGTGGGTTGTCGAATTCAACTCTTCCGACGAACTGTCCTCTAACACGACTCCGTCCGTTTCCATCAATTCGTTATTATTGTCGCTCACGTTCGATACGGATACGTTCATGTCCGATAATGTTTGTTTTAAAGTAGAGGATGAGGTGATGTCCGGTTTTAATGTCGTGATTATTAAAGTAGACGAAATTGTGTTAATTGTTGTTGTTGTGGTAGTTGTTGTCGTCGTCGTCGCGGGAGTTGTTGGTGGGTCCGTGGATGTGGTTTCCTCCTCTGTGGTGACTGTGGTCGCTGCCATTGATGTTGTGGTCGTGATTTCCGGCGAAATTTCAGTTGTCGATGTCGTCAGATCAGAGTTTCCAACAGTTGTTGTCGTTTCTGCTGTTGTAAACGTCTCAGTTGCTTCCGCCACATCCGTCGTCGTCGTTTGTGAGTCTTCGGTACTCGTCTCAACAACAACAGCAGCAGCGACAGTTGTTGTTGATGTCGTCGGTTGTGTGATGACAGTATCGATCAAAACGGACGGTGTGGTCGGTTGGTCACTCGTTTGATTGACAAATACTCCTAAATTAGTTGCATTTTCAGTGATGTTAGTTGGCGTGACGAGAGTCGCATTACTCGGCATCGGAATCGTGATGTTAACGTTGTCACTCGCAGTCCCGTTCGTCACAGTCGGTAAAGTCGTCGGCACGGAAGTCGACGACGTGGTCGTCGACGTCGTCGTGGGTCCCGCCGGAGCAGGAGCGGGTGCGACTTGCGCCGTGTCCTGTTTGGGTCTGTTCCACGGATTCTTTTCCGCTGGCAAACGTCCTCCATCGATTATGCTGGGCTTTGGTTTGTGAGATTTGGTTGCGTTTGCATCCGGGGCGACACTAGTGACGTTGGTATCGTTTCCAGTCACAGTTAAATTGACGATTCCGGTCGTGTTTGACTGTAAGGTGGTCGGTGCAGTGGGTACAGTGAGTAGAGTGGGTACAGTGAGGTTTAATATCGGGATCGATGCGATGGTGGAGTTTAAGTTTAAGTTGTTGATGTTGGTGTCCGATGTTGTGTCGATCAGGATTGTCGAGAATGGTAAAGTGTCGTTTTGCACGGTCAACGTGGTGGTGGTGGTGGTGTTGTTAGTGGTTGCGGCTTCGAATTCGGTTTCGTCCACTTGTCTCGGATGTCGGTATTTTCCTAACGGTACAATTTGCACGCTGAACAAGGTTGATGCGGGTAAAGCCAGTGCATAGGAATTGTTGATGTTGAGTGCACGGGGTGAGTCGCTCGCAGGAATTCCCGCTTTTCCCGCTAGGATTGCGTTGCATAGAAACGGTGAAATGAAAAGTCCGAGTGCTAAACTGAAGTGAATGGCTTGAAGAAAAGGCCCACTTTGACGACCCCATAGATCGAGGCACAGTACGTTGCCGCCTAGCGAGTAAAAATTGAATTTTTAGTTTTTTTTTTGAAGTTTTTTCGATTATTATTATTATTATTAATGTATACCAGCGAGCAACATTTGCATGAACGTTCCAAGCATGATTAGAATTACTATGTATCCTGCCAAATTGTGACACCAGGGCAAAACTCCTAGTAAAATTGCCATTGCTAACATGGTGAGAAAAAGAAGAAACTGACGGTTGTATCTTTCGAAGAGTAAAAAACCTAAAAAAAATATATCAATCAATCAATTCACAAAAAAAAAAAAGATTTTTATAAAATATACAAATTACCTAAAATTGATCCTAATATTAACCCAGCAGACCGTGCACTAATCGTGTATGAAATATGTCCGACATCGGTTCCTGCTAGATGTTGTAAATCGAGTAGAGTTGGCTCCAATATGGCTGTGGTCAAACCCTATAAAAAATATTTTTTTTAAAATTGAAATTTAATTATTTTCGATTATTTATTTATATTTTATTACCAATCCAAAGAAAGCCAAACAGAGGGCAAATGTTTTCATAGGTGTGATCCGCATGGTCGTATTTGACGATCGTATGTCCGATTTCTGTTTAATTTTGTTGGTCAGTAAGCCGGCTTGATCGAACAGTGTGTCCTCTTCGAAATCCTCCTCTTCTCGTAAAAATTCAGCTGGCATTTTACGTTCGCCTTAAAACCACTGATTCGATCATGTGTAGTGACTGCCGATGTTGAATTATGAATCAATCGCCTTCATCGCCGATTTCCCTATGAAATACCCGCAGGAATTTACGGTCAAATCAAATAAATAACATTTTCCCTTATTTTTTAAAACAAATTTACTCACTCAGTGCGTCTTAAAAAAATACTTTTTCGCATGTCCATACATTTCGACATTATCTTTCCTTCATCTCTTAAAATGACGTATTACGATGACATCACTCGACAGACTCGAGAGACATTCCTTAGACCGGTTCGATTTTCGGGAGATTTTTAACCCCGACCGGTCGAACCGGTCGTATTTGAATTGTATGCAAAATGTGGGTATAAACCACAAATCTGATGATGTATCAAATCTGAATCGAGATTTCTAAAAGGCGGTAAGCTTTTATTCTTTTATTTTTATCTGGGATTCATATTTGCTGGGTTATGTCAGCTGTCAGATCTGATTAACATTTTTTTTCTTTTATTTCATTCATACTCTTATCGTCTCATCAGCAGGAGTAAAGCAAAAAAAAGTGTACTGGTGGTCGCCGATATATAGAAAGAAAATGTTAACGGATATATATCTAGTAGTGCAATTTTTAATTCCATCTTATCATCAATTATTAATATTTATACCAATTTTAATAATATCGATCTGTCTATACCTCATCAAAGTATTAAATTTGGTATATATTTGTCGTCACAAGGTGAGTGCACTTTTATTACCTAATAATTTTATTCGTACGGTACCGAAAAGTCAATTTTTCTGACCAAGTTTAGTCAAATGGATATTTTTCCCTATTTTTTTTGTATACTTTTTTTTATATAAAAATTGTTTTGAAAAAATGTCGGGTTGTTGTTAAAAATTGCATTTAACAACTGCGCTTCAGCCTTGGACTTCGTGTCTTTTAAATAGACGCCATAAAAGATAAAACCGGAGGGAAATCATGAGTAAACTTGGTCAGTATTTAAACATCGCAAAGTCATTCTGGCAAGTTGTAAAAAGTAAAGTAAGATTTACAGTTAGTTGGTTTGTTTGATGTTTGTTTGTTTTGTATTTTACTTCGTATCACTGATTTTTTTCTATGTATTTTTATTGCAGGTTGATACCGAATCAAATAAACATGGAGGCGAGTTAGTTGTTGATGTGCTAAAAGCACACGGTGTAAACAACATCTTTACTTTAGTCGGAGGCCATGTTTCACCCATTTTAGTTGCTGCTGAAAAGCAGGATATTCGGGTTATAGACACAAGACATGAAGTGAGAATAAATATTTAACGTTTTAATATATTTTTGTTGATTTTGTGATTTTTTTTCAAACAGGTGACGGCAGTTTTTGCGGCTGATGCCGTGGCAAGATTGTCGGGTGTCATAGGTGTTGCTGTCGTGACGGCAGGACCAGGTGTGATCGAAATGTTAAATGTTATGAATAAAACATAATTTTTTAAAAATTAAATTTGATGTTTTTAGGTGTCACGAATACAATCACTGCTGTTAAAAATGCCCAAATGGCTGAATCACCAGTATTAATTCTAGGAGGAGCCGCTGCAACTATTTTAAAAGTAAATATAATTGTTTTTGTCATTGTTTTTAAAAATTTACTAATGAATGAAATATTTTAGGGTAGAGGTGCATTGCAAGATATCGACCAATTATCTCTTTTTAAACCGTTGTGTAAGTTTTGCGAAACCGTCACGACGGTTCGTGATATCGTTCCGACGTTAAGAAGAGCAATTAACAGTGCCACGTCGGATACACCCGGTCCCGCTTTTGTAGAATTACCGATAGACGTACTGTATCCGTATAAAATCGTAAGGGAACAAATGGGAATCAAATCGAGTGGAAATTCATTCGGGCAGAAAGTTGTAAATTGGTAAAAACTCACTTAAACGACTTTGTTTACAATTTATTTTGAATTTTGATTTTTATTTATTTTTTCAGGTATTTACAAAATTACCTAGCGAATTTATTTGCGGGTGCTTGGGAAAAAACAGACTGCAATCCGATTCCTCCCGTCATGCCCTTAGCTTCGTCTGATCAAAGTATTAGAAATTTATTAATAAAATAAAATAAAAAATTATAAATTTTTTTATTAAACAATTCTATTCAGTTCAAAAATGTGCTGAACTTTTATCAAAAGCGAAACGACCAGTTCTCATTATCGGAAGTCAAGCAACGTTACCCCCTGTTTCCGTAGAAACATTGAGGGCATCGATCGAAAAACTTGGAATTCCGTGTTTTCTCGGTGGAATGGCGCGAGGATTATTGGGTAAAAACAGTCCGTTACAGATGAAACACAGACGGAAAGAGGCATTGCAAGATGCGGATGTAGTGATATTGGCCGGAGCTGTTTGTGATTTCCGACTATCCTATGGAAGAATTTTAAACAGACGATCTAAAATAATTTGCGTCAATAGAAACAAGGCTCAGTTATTCAAAAATTCCGACATTTACTGGAAACCGGCGGAAGCCGTTTGTTCCGACGTTGCAACTTTTTTGGTGGAGTTGAGTTCGAAACTACCCAATTACAAACCAGATCGTGATTGGATTTCGAATCTACGGAACAAGGAAAATGAAAAAGAAGAGAAAAATCGGCAAATGGCTAAACAAATGCCGGAAGAGCATTTAAACCCCCTTAAAGTTCTTCAAACATTGGATGAAATCCTCGACGACAACGCGATATTAGTCGCCGACGGAGGCGATTTTGTCGGAACTGCAGCTTACACTCTTCG
>JAQFZO010002001.1:0-13522 GCA_034695885.1 Geophilus flavus
TACAACGTATTGTCGATTTCACAAACACAGTCGACGATGTCATTTCTTTTAATACTGTCGAGCAATTCCCATTCATGTTTAGAGATGTCAAATAGTTGTATGCGTAAATCAGCGGAGACACAACACAGGAAGTCTTTGGTACAAAAAATGTTTTGATGCGACCAAGTATTTTTTGGATGACCTTGATTATCATAAAGGCTTTCAGGTGGATCGGGCAAAGTGATCCAGATTGCTTCATCGTTGGTCAAATCAAATTTACGTATTCCATATTTTGAAATGTTATATAATGCTTTGCCAGTGGCTACTGATTTTCCAATGTCTTCATCGTGATTTGGTAATTTAGCTTCGATGACTGTATCCCATTCAGTTTCAATGTTGTAGACGATAATCGACGACTTCGTCACGAAGTAAATATATTGCTGCCAGTTGCAAATGCTATTTTCTTCAGGTAATGTAGTTAACGGCAACGTTCGGTAGATGAAAAGCCATTCATTGGTGACGGGATTCAAAAATCTCAATTGAATGCGACTATTTTCTTTCGTAGGTTTACAAGCAAATATGCACACATTTTCTCGCTGCCAGTATTTTTTACAAAGTACTTTCGCCAAATAGGGAGCAAAGCTCGGTTCTTCTTCGGTCAAATTAACAATCCATGGAAGCGGTAACGCATAAACGTCAATCAGCTTAAAAATCTTGGGTAGGCTTTTCTGTCGACGCTCGGGTAAAAATTTTATCCACTTTAAAATGCCCTTCATTAATAAATTTATGGCCATAATTGGCCAGTTGGTTTGATTGTATTCAAGAATTGAAGCGATTCTACATTCATCTAACTGAAGAAACTGCTTAGATTCGATGACACTGGTGAAATTTTTTACCAACCATTTAATTATTTGAATTTCTTTTTCTTCGCCGTATGATTTGACTAAATCCCATTCTCTCAAAAAATTTGTAACGTTGATTTCCTGCAGCTGTTTATCAAGCAGTTGTCCAAGGATTTCATCCATTTTCAACCATTTGGCTACAGCGACTATCTCCGTAGTATCACTGGCGTCAAAGTCTAAATTTTTCGTGTACATGATGTCTAATACAGCCATGACTGCCCTTGGAGTGCATTTTTCATTTTCGGGTACAAGAGTAATTTCACTTCCCTTATCTTCCTCGAATAATTTTTCGAAAAATGAGCTATTCATAGCAAGTTTAGCTTTGTGTGCGGTGAAACTCAAGTCGCAACATCGGATTGTTACATCAAGGAGAAAGTTCTTTTCTTTAAAATCTTGCCAAATGTTCTTGGAACTGGAATTCATTTTGCCCGTTTTCGTCCTACAAATTTTTTAAAAAATCCTAATTAGATGAATAAAGTGAAAGACAAAAACTATAAAAACAAACTGTACATCTGGTTGTAAAAAACTTACTTGGATTTAATGATCCACTCCTTTACGATAAAATAGTTTCACTTTTTGTTTGTCACATGCTAAAAATAGTTTTTACGTCCTTCCTTTAACTGATAAGCGCTGATAAATTTCCCGTCAGGCGTCAATATTGCATTATAATTTACATAATGATGCCACCTTTCGTTGAAACTTTAAATTACGTACCTTACACAAAAAAACTCGTGTTATTCAGTGATGACATCTGTTGAGCAAAACCTGAAATGATGTAATACACCTCACGTAGTGTTTACCTTTTACCGAAAGCAAGCAGCGGGTCGATCAATCAATCTGCAGTTACTGCAAAGTGCAAACGGTCTGAAAACATTGCTATTACGGGAAAATTAACATTGAAATCCGAATAACAATCAGCTTCTTCTAGTATTTTTCTTTTCTTCTTAAATTGACGTTTGAGGTAAAAGTAAGTTTTTTTATTTGTTTTTCACTTTTTAGAATTTTGAGTTCTAATCTGAGCCCAATTGATGGTTTATACAGGTAAAAAAAATTAGCAGAAACTGGACTGGCGAATCTAGCGATTTGTTATTCTGTCTCAAGTCCGCAAAAGGTTATATTCTGCTTAAAAGCAAAGTTTGACTGGTCGAAAAATCTCTTAAAGCCTAAATCATTCTATTTATCACATCAATAGTGAAGTAAAATTTGCATGAATCACAACTTCAAACATTAGATTAAGTTACTTAGCTGGATCGGACACTCGTTTAATGTTTTGCAGCAAAGGCAAGGGGCAGCTGGATGAAATGAGACAGACTGATTTATTCTGATTTATTTTATTAGTAATAAATAAACATAACTAGCAATATAACGATTATTTTACCAATTTTAAATTAAAGGTTCAAAGTTAGATATAGAATAATAGAAATTAAATATTACAAACATTTAAATTAGTCAAATTGATTTGACCAATAAATGCTTCAGCTAAACTTAAATTTGGAGGAGAAACTTCGTGCGTTTGCACCATTGTGTTGTTGAATGTTGACACTGCATAGTTGATGAGATGATTAGAAACACTACAAATACTTAATATACACATAACATACGGTACTAATATCATTACCGTCTTCTGATATAATTCCTGTAGATCTTTTAGGCTCTCTAAATGCAGAGAAAATTTTCATCGGTTCAAACTTGGACAAAACGTCAATCTTTGGTTTAATATCTGAATCTCCCTCTTGTTTGATGGATGAAGACGGTGACGTAAAGCTAAAATTTCCTATTTTGCTTTTAGAATCTAAAAAAAAACAAAAAAAGATTTATCTAAAGTATTTGTTATATAACATTTTAAACAGATAAAAAAATACCTGCCGAACATTGGAAATCATTTACTGTGGAGCCATCACATGTCCATTTCTTTCCTTTTTCATCAACCATTAACAATTTTAGTTTGTTGAAACCAGATTCTCGAACATGCATCAACTTCACATCATCCAGAGGACACTGTGGCCAAAGACGTCTTCTAACGATGCGAAAATTCATTTCTTGGGAGATAGAAATAACACGTAGAACATTGGGTTCCTTGTTAGAGTACACATACAGCCGGCCGTTAGCTTCGTAGATATTATCCACAGTAATTTCTTCAGTGGTGTCGAAAGAATCAAACAGCTTCCATTCATTCTTTGAGAATTCAAAACTCTGTATGACTAAATTACTATTTACAACGTAGAGGAACCCTTGATGGCAACCGGAACAAATAACATTCGGCGCAACAAAATCTCTAAGGGAAGTCGGTAAACTGATCCAGGTTTTTGAAGCGGCTTTTAAATCGAATTTCTTTACACGATTTTTTAAAACGTAATACAATACTCCATTTGCTGCCACAAGTTTTCCAATTTTTCTTTCGTAACAAGATAATTCCGCTGAGATATCTGTAGACGCATCTGTTTCAATGTTGTATGCAGTTATTGACCACTTTGTAACGATGTATATGTACTGCTGCCAATTGCAAATACTTCCTTCTTTTAAGGGCAAATTTCGGTGTACGGGAAGCCACGTGTTGGACATAGGAATCAAAAATCGCAACTGCGCACGAATGTCACTCTTAGTCTCACACTCACTAGATTTGTAGAGAAATACACACACTTCATCCCGCTTCCAAAGTTTCTTACAGAGAATTGGAAGCATGATACTGGCAATTGACGGTACTTCTTCGGATATGTTGATTACCCAATGCAGTGGCAACTCATCTAGATCGATCAAGGACAAGAACTCGGGTAAAAATATCGCTCGATGATTGGTCACAAATGCAGTCCATTTCCAAATTCCTTTCATCAGTATATTTACTGGTTTCTTTGGCCAAACCGTTTGGGTGTGCTTAAGAATGGCAACGATTTTAGCATGAGGTAAACAACAGAACTGCTCGCATTCAATCACCGCAGCAAAATTTCTTGCTAAATGTTGAATAAACTCCACTTCTTCTTTTTCTCTGCCGTATTTACAAATTAAATCCCAATCGTCTGTAAAATGGGTAAAATCAGTCTTTTCTATCACGTTTTTTACTAATTTTTCGAGGACGTCATCCATCTTTAACCATTTAGCAGCAGCTAATAACTCGGCTGTCTCGGTAGTGAAGGCCAAAGTTTGTGAATATATGTATTTCAGTATGTCGATAACGGCTCTTGGGCTGCATTTTTCATCCTCCGGTTTAAGTGTAATTTTACTTTCCGATTCTGTTCCAAATAATTGCTTCAGGTATGGACTACCCAAAGCGAGTAAAATTTTGTGTCCGGAGAATGTCAGGTCCCCACAGGTGATTTCCACGTCTGCCAGGAATCCTGTTACTAGAAGATCTTGCTTGTCGGGACCGAAATTCATTTTTTTTTCACTTGTTTGACATAAATTCTTCATAAGACGAACAAACTAAATTACCTCATGACCTTAACGTCACCAGTCCTTAAGCCAAAGTGTCAAAAAAAACTTTTTTTGGGACCCTGGTGAGAGATTATTGAAAAATTACGTAACCAAAATCAATTTAAATAAGTGATTTATTTTTTTTGTTTACAATAGGTAAATTTGAGAGGTTTATTTAGACGACATTTTAAATCCTTTCCGTAAACATTAAAGATTCAACAAAACGGGAATACACACAGTACGTAATCATAATTAATGAATGCAAATTTTTATTTTGATCTCGTAATTGATCAAGATTTATCGCGTACTTAAGGTACTTTTATATTTTTTCAATCGTCTTTAGTCTTTTTGTTTGGGTGCGTGAGTAACATAAGTTTTGAGTATACAGGCAATTGATATTTACCCCTATTATTCTGCTCAACTGCTCAAACTCGTTCATCTTAGCACCACCTGTTGCTGCTATCTGACATTATGAACGATGATTCATCGTTTGCTCTCAATTGAAAACCCTTTAATTTAAAAAGCCTTTGCAAACCAATTTACGTTTCAATAACATCCTTTATACGTATTTATTTATCAGTTATTTTGTAAAAAAAATTATAATGATACTGTATTTTTTAAATCTCTTGGATCAAATCATTAATATGAACACTTTTAAGATTAATTCATTCCTTTAGCTACATTTGAACTTTAAAATTAACTGCCCATACTTACTGAATACACACAATTTAATTTTGTAATATTAATAATCTAGTAACCGGGAAAAAACAGTTTTTTGGAATATTGTCGCTAGGGATTTCTATACTTACCTCGCAGCGAAGGCATAATTAAATAGAAAAAAATGTCCAATTAAGAAGGTTAATAAATGAGAGCAAAAATTCTCTGAAAAGGAAATAGTAAATTTGGTTCGATATAATTCTTTTTTATATTAAATAAAGAGATAAAAAAGTAAACCAATTGAATGAACAATTTCAATTGCTTTTGATGCAAATGCAATGTGAGCGCTAAAATATTTCAAGAATGTAACTGTTTTTCTCTCGCTAAAACTATTTGACAGTTCAAATAAATAAATCAAGTAAATATAAAGTTGTTTATTGAGCAGAGCAAATCCCTGGACTCTTTACATTTATGGTGTGTAAATAGGCGAGAAAAAAAGAAACTTTACGTACAATGTATTTATTATGTAATTACCAAACACTTTAAAACATTGAATTCCATTTTCAGGGTTTATTAAATGATTTCAAATTATTAGCCGATTGAAATACAAACTGGAGTTACAATTAATAAACATGTTAGAAATTATGACACAGCTGCAGCCAGTTTCACGTGAATAAATAATTGATCAAAATGAAACCACACAAGTACTCCTACGAATACAGTTGAACTGTTGCTCACATTTTCAAATCGTTATCGTTATAAAAGTGACACATAACGAACGTGAAATGTCAAACGAAAGTTCCTTGAATGCTTTAACACGTCTGACGCGACGGGAAATAGTTGTTTAGATCACAGGTGCTCATCAGTTTTAAGACGATAATAAACCTTATGAGTGGAATTATAGCGATTTTCAACAGCAGTTATAAAGATCGTCTTCTTAATCTCTTTGTGAGTCGCCGTTTCTACATAAAAAAATCAACTTCCACTCTTGATTCAAATGCTAAAGGTAAGCCTCCGTAATTAAATTCAGCTTTGACGATAAATATTATTTTTAAATTCTTACAAGCAAATCCAAAAAAAAATCATGTTAAACCTGAAGTTAAAATAAAATTAAGATATTTCACATTTTTATAATAAAAAAATTATTTAGAAAAAAAAAACTATTTTTAACTCTATAATAAAAAAATGTCAACCCAATAAAATCCACTACGGTACATAAATAAAAGAATTGTACTAGATTGGAAAAAGAAGAATTTAAAGAGTTTTTTTTCCTCTAGTTTTGAGTTTTTTAAAAACAAAAAAATGTAATGATGTGCTTACATGCTTTTCCTATTTCAATTTTACAACTGAAATTCCTTCTGACGCACATGCGCAATGTTATCCAGCTTATAGTATGCAGCATCAGGCCAATGGGCCGCTAAAGCCAAGGCGGCTTATATGTGGCACGAGGTGCGCGTTCGTCTCATGTTGGCTGCTGACTCTCCACATCACCTGTCGCTTCCTCCTCTCTCGATATAAATCATTTGTTCATATTAAGGTAAGAATTATTTAAGGCAATCTAAACACTTGTCTGAAATATTCTACATGTTTAATTGTCCCATATGTTTTTTCTTTTCTTTTTAATTATGAAGTTCATTTAACTTTAGTGTGTTGAGGATTCCATTCAATGGCATGAAAAACAGTTAAACCATTTGTTTTTTCTATTTTACTGGGAAATTAGATTGCATAAACAAGTTTGGTAATGTTTTGTTAAGTGGAATAAAAATAAGGTTTTTTAAAAAACTAAGTTTTATAATGAATTTCTAAACGTTATTGTACTGTATTTCCCCTCAGTGGATTTATGAAATTTTGATGAGCATTTTGAATTATAAAGTTTGTCGTTTCGATTTAACACGTTTTAAGTTTTTTATATTTTAATTTTTCGTATATAGTAGAATTTTTGTTAAAAATTATTTTTGGTAAAGTGAAAAGTTATTTAATATAAGTACTTGTAATTTAAAAGATGAAGTTAATTTATTCATCAAATAACCTTAAATTTATCCACATACCACACCAACGGGTTCTACGCAATATTTTCATCACCGGTTATGTAAACTTGTTATTACATGGTTAATTTACGCAATATCCCTATCTTTAAGAGTAAAACTTTAGATATTTTTCTAAATCAATTAAAACTCACGTCAGTAAAATAAATCCCAAATCAATAAATAAATGTGCATGCATATAGTACGATACATTATTTACTTGCTGCGCTGAAGACCATAAATAATAAATTATTTCTACATAAAGATTTACTTACAATCAATTTATATAGCTTGTAAACGGTTTTCAGCCTGCTATATACTGTGAAGTCACTTTGGGAGTAAAAATGCTCAGCAGCAAAGCTCGGGGCGGCTGGAATAAACACAGTATGGTATTTGAAACATCAGTTTGCAGCAGTTGTTGAGAGAGATGTAGGTATACAAGTATACCCAGAGAGAATACTCCAATCAGGAAAGTTGTTTATTACCGTGCTGTTTACTCAAAGATCACTGCTGTTCTTGTAGAAAAAGTTACTCAAGTATGGGAATTGGTAAGCAATGTGTTGTTTTAGGTCATAACTATTATTTTTCACCATTGATCATTGCTCGATATTGGAAGCGGATTCCTTTAATTGCTTCCTATTATTGTGCCAAATGCACTGAAATCAAGTCGTTTAGTTGCACATGCTTGGTTCCCAGTGTCTACTAATCCCTCACTCCAGTCCTGAAATTAACAAACGCTAAAATTGTTTTTTAATTGATTGCGAAACAATTGAAATCAATATCACAAGCAAATAAATCGAACAATAAAAAGACCATATCGTCGAACTACACAATCACAAACTCCGATTTATGATCAACGCAATTTCCGAAAAAAATCAACTCAAAAGATCAACAATTTCGTAACTTGTAAAATTCCGTCAATATTCTCAATTTAAAATTGCAAAAATGTTTTCGATTTTCTACGGAATTAAATTACAACCCCCCACTGTTACAAATCACAAAGTTTTCTTTGGCAGACGTTTCTTTTGATTAAAAAAGAATAAGGGATGAGTGGAGGCTGTGGGGAGATGTGTAGGAAAGAAATAAATGAAGAGAGAGAGACTCACGTGCAAAAGTTTATAATAGCCCACATGTTTGAGAATAAACATGTTGTAATAGATGTGTCAAGTGAATAGCATCGTAACCTGATTATGAAAGGGCAATGTGAAGCGCATGTTTGGTCAGAAGAGCACGTTCCATCCAAAGGGAGATGGAAAAAAAATGTCCACTCACACTGACTCGACAGTTTGGAGGGATTAAACCCATCTAACATGTTTATTTTGTCTTCTAAGAACGTTGCCCCAGATGTAATTTAATTTTAAAAGCATTTTTCTACCAAACAGTTATCCAGTTCTGTTACATAAACTCTGTAACTTTAGTTTGCTCAGAAGAGAAATTCACATGCAACGCAAGAAAGCTCTCAATTTCTTTTTACAAACATTTTTTCTTGTCTAACATTATAGATATAATTATTTGTGGTATTTCTTTGATGATGAATAGAAATTCATACGCAACATATAAGAAAGCTCTCAATTTCTTTCCGCAAACATTTTTTTTCTTCGTGTAAGATTAGACACATACTACAATTTCCCATGCAATCTATTGCGTCATAAGAATCTTATGGTGTTTCTTTTGATGATGAATAGAAATTCTTAAGTTTCCCCCTAATTATTAAGCAGCTGTTGCGCTTCATTTGTCATTTGAACTGTTCATCATTTGTTTTTCCTCTTCATCAGATGTTTACTGACGAAAATATTGATTAGATTCCCTTAGGACATTTATTAAGTGGATTGCTTCTCGCTTCTCGCGCTCTGGGATAGAAACCCTCCTACACATAAACAAAAAAAGCAAACATGTATACTGCATTCATTTAATGTCTTTTTGTTATTGCGACACCAGCAAATCACATGTATCTACAAGTAGTCAATTTACATGTCTCTAAAGCAATGTAAAAAGATTTCCAACTTTGTTGGTGGGAGAATTTTTTTTTAAATTTATCATTTGAAATTCCCTAAAAACACAAGTTTTCCTTTGGGAAGGATTTGTCCAGCAATTTGGACAGATTTATCTTTGTACTTTGTCTGAGTATCACAACACGTTCACACCTGTACGTAATGTACGTGAGTGGCATTTAAAGGATCAGAGAAAAGACTAAAAGAGTTCTATTTTTCTCCTTGTGTTAAATTGGAGAGGCTGTGAAGAGATGTGCGGGTAATTGACCTCACAAGTCACATTACTTAACCATTATCTTTTCTTAACAAGATACATTAAATAGTTCTCTAAGAAAAAAAAGTTTCTCCCTTTTCCTGTTACTCAATCTCGATCCTTTTTTAAATGTCCCTTCGGACTTGCGGTGAAGAAAGTTTTTCCTTGACTTGACAAATCGCTTGACCTTATTCGTTAAAAGCATAATCGAGAATCATCGGTCCCACAACTCAAGTAAAACCCACATATTTTTAAGCAAAACTTTGAAAATACTTGTATATAAATGTGTCAGTGCTTAAAACCGGCCATCATAAACCTATACATAGTTTTTTTAAAGTGTATAAATTTTTACCAAACAATATACGGTACTATTTTTAGGAAAAAACTTTATATGCCTGAAAGCCCTATAGTCTTTAATACGATATGCATTCATAAGGTTTGTTCTATATTGGGAGAAAGATACATTTACGTCTATCGTGTCAATATCTGGTACAAGTATTCTCACTTACCCTAGGCTTTTCAACATAGTTGTGCATTTTTAAAAATAGAATAGAAGCCTTATGATAGAAGGAAAGGAGGAAAGTAAGGTAACGTCATAACAAACCGATCAATGCTTATTTTGTTGAACATAATCCACCAATTAAATGCTAATTTATCTTGCTCTAATGAAAAAAACCCTTTAATTCTGGTCACTAGTTACTAATTGATGATATTATTAATGATCTAATTTTTTTTAAAGATTATATAGTAATCTATTTCTACTTTTAAAACTTTTTATGGAGATTCTTTTAAAAAAATTACTGTATAATTTTTTTAAAATTTATTTATAGAATGCTGCTACGTCTATTCAGTTTCAACCTGTGTTTGTGCGCCATTGCATGCGTGGGCGCCAGAAGCTTGTCTAGATTACAAGAATGCACCGACTGTTCGCTTGTACCTGCAGATGATAATAGATATTCAATTCAAGATCACGAACAAGACGACTTCAATAGCAAAGCACTGGTATTGAAGGCTAGACGGATTCCCGATTGGTCTTTTTATGCGAATTCACCCGATGAAATTTCTTCGGAAAGATTGATTCACGGCTTCAGTTTGAAGCACACAGATGGGGCAAAGAAGAGAAATGATGGTACAAATTTGTCAATCGTTAATCCAGTGGAAGTTATACGTCAAAGAATGATGATCGATGCGGCAAGAGAACGTCAGAACCAGATCGACGCCAATGCCGAAATGCTGCGTGAAATTGGAAAACGACAACCCAAAGCATGGCGAAATGACTGGCACTGATGAGCGGCCGTACATATTTAAATATTTGGATTTATCAGTTTATTCTGAAGATTACACCCACCTCATCATTAAACTTCCTTCCCTTATTAATGTATGTATTTAAATGCATGTTAACCAGTGATGTAATGAGTGTTAATCGACTGAATAAATTGGTATAAAAAAATAAAGAAAATAATACTCGAATGTAATCGAAAAAAAAATGTATATTTTGATTTTTCGTTAACATTACTCACATACTTTTGATTTTAATAAAATTATGAGAAATTAATTTATAGAAATTAAATTAAGATAGAAAACATTATTTATTAATACCAAATTACCATAATTTGAGTCTTCCTTAATGCAATATAGTTCACTTTTTAAAGTAAAAATAAACAAAATTAAATTGGGTAAAAAAAACTTACATTTATTATTTTTATTCATTATTTATTTATTTATTTAAACACGACAGTGTCGAGCATAGCGCCCAAGCACTGAACGATATTTGCAGTCATGAGAACATCGACGTGCTCTTCGAGATGACGTTTTGGATCTTGTTTACCGACATTTTTAATTGCCAACTGCTCTGGTGTCATTTTATCTTCCTCTTCGAGTGACTGTAATTCAGTCATTAATTATATAGCAACTTTCCAGCTTTAAATTAAGTAAAATGAGACTTACCTTGTTATAATTTTTAGCTAAATCCAACATTTCTTGAACTGTTTTGTCGTTTAATGAACAGTGACTATTGTAATCTTTTAATGTCAGTCCATCCATCCACGATTTTTTGTGCAAATTCAGCAACATCTAAAAATAAAAATAAAATAAAAAAATAAAAAAATATTTTTTTGGAATAAATAAATTAAAATCAAACCTTTTGTTCCAGCTCGTTTTTTCTGTAGTTGATGGATATGGAGTAATAATGCCGGTTTAGTCCATGAATCAAAGCCTAATTTAAGATAAATTAAGATAAGTTTTTCTAGCGAGAAATTGAAATAAATATTTTTATTATACTTGAATTGATGGTTTCTGTAAATGTCCCAAATTCGATGTTGTTTGTCGAGGTTCTTGTCCCAGCACCATCATATTAGGATTGATGAGACGAAATGCATCGATCACAACTTTTCCTTTTACACTTTGAATGGGATCGACGACGACAGCAACTGCTCTTTCGGACAAAGCTTCAAAACTCTGTTGGGTGTTGATGTCGACACCCGATAACCAGCAGCCAAATCCAGGGTGAGAATGGTACCATCCTACCACCATTTCGGGACTGTGATGGAACAAACAAAATTAACTTTTGTAATTTTCAATTTTTATAAAAATTAATGGTTTGAAAATGCTCACCGTCCTGTCTGTTTAAGCATGTCAAGCATTTTAGCTTGGAAAACCGGATCAACAGCTTCTACACTGACTCCCTAAAATATATAAATTGAATTAATTAATATTTTATTTTGTAATAAATCCGTGAGATTAGTACCGTTCCCGATTGAGGCATAGCAAATACGTCGATGACTCTGACGGTATAGTCGTCAACAAATTCACCCAACATGAGACCCATGACTTCCATTGGCACACCAGCTCGGCCATGTTTCAACATCTATGTATAAACAAAACATTAAATATTATATTTTTGAGTTTTATAGAAAATCGATTTATTCTGATAGTACCTTAAGTAAGGCTAACGATGAAATGTACACTTGTTCCGCTGTGTCCACAACTGGGGCATCTCCGGGTGGAGGGGCCTAAAAGTAAGATGTTTTTGTAACAAGGTGTAAATATAAGAAATGTTTATCTTTTCTTACCTGCCCCAAACCGGGCATCGCTCCGCCCAAACGTAATAACCGATCCATTGAATGTTATAACCGCAAACAAGGCTTCGTACACGAGATTCTAGTCTTTTCCTGATGAGAACCCAACTTTTCGACGTTAAATCAGCTTTCTTCACGCAGTGATTCAGCAATATGAAAGAATAAAAGCGAGCCGCGAGCGTCGTTGACTGATTAGTTTCGAAAATTATGTACAGATGGCAGCACAATGCAGAACTGTGCACACTACAGCGACGACACCAAACGACAATTTGTTAACTTAAAATCTTAGAATTCTCTGTTTGGGTTCGAAGTAATTTCATTTGATTTTATTTCTGCAATAATGTTTGGGGTTAAACCCGACCCTAAGTTGAAAACAGTTCTCCCTGATAAATACAGCGCTGGCCCACATGGCCTTGGTTAGTTATTGAATTTATGCTCATTAAACAGTTGTAATACCTAATTCGTATTTTTTTTTCTTTGCAGGGGATCCAGATGACAAAACGCTAAGAAAAGTAGAGAAGGAAATATTAATCCCCAAAAAAATGAGAGAAAAATCGAGGGCTGAAAAATGTCCCGAGTTAGTGAAAGGTTAATAATAAAAGCGAACAAGAAGAACAAAATATGAGTAACTCAGAAAGTAAACCTCGGACTAACTAGATTTTTTTTACATCAGAATTTGGTGATTGCTGTTTAGCTAATGGTGCTAGTATGATAATCATGTGCCGTAAGGAAAACTTTGCATTGAAAGAGTGTCTTACTAAATGGTAATTCCCAACTTATTTTAAAGGCGTATATTATTAATGCAAAACTAATTTAATTTAAGGTATCAAAATGAGGAGTTTAAACGAGAATGCACCGATGAGTACTTGAGAGAACGATCGGAATATAGGAGGACTGGAATAAAGAAGAAATACAGGAAAAAGGAGACGACGACGTTCTAAATGAAACTAACGTGGGACGCGAATAAAAAATGAAATATTTCTATACATTTAAGAATTGTTGGTTTTCTATGTAAATACTTAATTAAAATGAAATAAAGTCAATTAAACAAGTTTTAATTCCCAGTTAATGGCTGCAATTTATTCTTTGGCTGATTTTTAATAAGAATTACCATAGTGACATTCAAACATTAATCACCTAATGGAAAATTTTTATAGCAATATTGAATATTTTAAATATTTTAAACATTAAATATTTTCTTACATGCAATAATTTTATTACAGCAATTTTT